>CAUYRH010131126.1:0-37759 GCA_963574655.1 Perodicticus potto | reverse complement strand
CTACCACCTAGTTCTGACAGCTGATCTCTGACCACTGTCCCCAGCTAACTCCAGAGCTATATCTTAACACCCTGACCCACTGGCCTTGGTATTGGTCCAGCCCTCTGAGTTCTGACACCCACCAGTAACCCTGCAGTGGAGTCCTTGACCCTGAACTTGGGGCTCTGATTTCTGATAACTGGACCCGTACCTAGCTTTCTAGGTCCCCACCCCCCGGCCCCAGTCTCTGACTTGGAGCCCTAGGTTCTGCCCTCTGATTCATAAACTTGACCTCTGACCCCTGACCTGGGATCCCAGGCTAGTGCAGAGAAGCTGTGCCGGGCCTATGAGGATCAGCTAAGCGAGGCCAAGATCAAGGTGGAAGAGTTGCAGCGACAGCTGGCGGACGCGAGCACTCAGCGTGGGCGGCTGCAGACTGAGAGTGGTGAGGTCAGGGGCTCAGCTTGGCCACCCCAGGCACGTCCTTGGTGCTACCCTCGCCCACCTACCTGCCCGCTTACCCTCTCGCCTGCAGGGGAGCTGAGCCGCCTCCTGGAGGAGAAGGAGTCTTTGATCAGCCAACTGAGCCGCGGGAAGGCTTTGGCTGCCCAGAGCTTGGAGGAACTGCGGCGGCAGCTGGAGGAGGAGAGCAAGGTGGGTTGGAGACTGTGGGTGGGCAGGGGGCATGCCAGGGCTGTTGGCCCAGACCGATGTGAGTTCATTGGTTCCCTGCAGGCCAAAAGTGCACTGGCCCATGCAGTGCAGGCTTTGCGGCATGACTGCGACCTCCTGCGGGAGCAGCATGAGGAGGAGGTAGAGGCCCAAGCTGAGCTGCAGCGGCTGTTGTCCAAAGCCAATGCTGAGGTGGCCCAGTGGAGGAGCAAGTATGAGGCAGATGCCATCCAGAGGACCGAGGAGCTAGAGGAGGCCAAGTGAGTGCCTTGCTGACCAGGCCATCACCACCCAGGTCTACACCTGCGCCTCTGGAGCCCTTTCAGGGGGCGTGGGGGATGCTGGGGCCGTCCTGTTGGCCTCCCACCCTGCATAGTCTATACCCAGTCTGGTCCCGTGGGCTAGGAAGAAGCTGGCACTGCGGCTGCAGGAAGCAGAGGAGGGCGTAGAGGCTGCCAATGCCAAGTGCTCTTCGCTTGAGAAGGCCAAGCTGCGGCTGCAGACAGAGTCAGAGGATGTGACCCTGGAGCTGGAGCGGGCGACCTCAGCAGCTGCTGCACTGGACAAGAAGCAGCGGCACTTGGAGCGGGCCCTGGAGGAACGGCGGCGGCAGGAGGAGGAGATGCAGCGGGAGCTGGAGGCAGCGCAGAGGGAGGCCCGCAGCCAGGGCACTGAGCTCTTCCGGCTGCGCCACAGCCAGGAGGAGGCACTTGAGGCTCTGGAGACGCTCAAGCGGGAGAACAAGAACCTGCAGGGTACGCCTGCCAACCAGGGCCAGGGAGTTGCTCTGGGGTCCAAGACCTGGGAGTCACACTGGTGGGGCCACCCTGGCATTGGGGCTGAGTGAAGTGACCTGTGCATGAGCCGTGGGATGGCCCTTTAGTGTTTTGTCCACTCTGCAGAGGAGATCAGTGACCTTGCAGACCAAGTCAGCCTCAGCGGGAAGAGCATCCAGGAACTGGAGAAAGCCAAGAAAGCGCTGGAAGGGGAGAAGAGCGAGCTCCAGGCTGCACTGGAGGAGGCTGAGGTTAGGGGCTGGCCCCAGGGCGAGTGGACAAGCACTGCACCGCTGTTCCCTGGCTTCCCCTTCCTGAACCCCTGTTCCCAACACCCCCTCACATGCTGCCTGCTCTGGCCCTAGGGAGCTCTGGAGTTGGAGGAGACCAAGACTCTTCGGATTCAGCTAGAGCTCTCCCAGGTCAAGGCTGAAGTGGACCGGAAGCTGGCAGAGAAAGATGAGGAGTGCACTAACCTGAGGTGTGGCTTCCCCCTCCCATCCCCACTTCCTCAAGGAGAAAGGGCAGTGAGCATGTGCCACCCCCAGTCACATGCACATGGCAGGCACAGACATCTCGTCTGCCCCTCCCACCTGACTTTGAGGCGTTGCTGTCTCCATTCTAGAGGTTAATCTCAGATAGGTTAAAGGACTTGTCCAAGGTCACACAGTGGAGCAGAAGCCTGAGTTTGTTTGCCTCTGAGCCTCCCTTTTGTCTGTAAACTTGCTCTGATGGGCAACAGGGAGTCACAAAGGGCTTCAAACCAGGAAACGATGTTTCATTTGTTCTCACGATGGGTTCTTGTCTCCAGTGGTCAAGAATGACACACAGTGTATGTGTGTGTCAGTAATGGTAGATGAGGGGCCAGCACCCACACCTCTCTCACAGGCTGCATTCTCTTTTCACACTGCCCTCCCATAGGCGCAACCACCAGCGTGCAGTGGAGTCCCTGCAGGCCTCCCTGGACGCTGAGACCCGGGCTCGCAATGAAGCACTGAGGCTCAAGAAGAAGATGGAGGGTGACCTCAATGAACTCGAGCTGCAGCTGGGCCATGCTACCCGTCAGGCTACAGAGGCCCAGGTGGCCACCAGGCTGCTGCAGGCTCAGCTCAAAGAGGAGCAGGCGGGACGGGATGAGGAGCAGCGGCTGGTGGCTGAGCTCCGTGAGCAGGCACAGGCCCTGGAGCGCCGGGCTGCGCTGCTGACGGCTGAGCTGGAGGAGCTGCGGGCTGCCCTGGAGCAGGGCGAGCGCAGCCGGCGGCTGGCAGAGCAGGAGCTGCTGGAGGCCACAGAGCGCCTCAACCTCCTGCATTCACAGGTGGGGCTGGGGTCCACAGGGACAGGAATGTCACAGGGGTCCACAGGAACAGGAATGTCACAGGCCTGCAGGCTAGCTCTGAGATGCTGCTTCCTTCCAGAACACGGGCCTCCTGAACCAGAAGAAAAAGCTAGAAGCGGATTTGGCCCAGCTGAGCGGGGAGGTGGAGGAGGCTGCTCAAGAGAGGCGGGAGGCAGAGGAGAAGGCCAAAAAGGCCATCACTGATGTGAGGCTGGGCCAGTGGGGCTTGGGGTAGAGCCCAGAGGGACACCCTCTGGGGCTGGTCACCTGATCATGCTGCCTCCTCCCATAGGCCGCCATGATGGCTGAGGAGCTGAAGAAGGAGCAGGACACAAGTGCGCACCTGGAGCGGATGAAGAAGACACTGGAACAGACGGTGCGGGAGCTCCAGACCCGGCTTGAGGAGGCTGAACAGGCTGCCCTCCGTGGTGGGAAGAAGCAGGTGCAAAAGCTGGAGGCCAAGGTGTGTGCGGCCCCTCCAGACCTTTCCACAGACAGGGTGGGCTGCCCGAGGGTGGGCTCAGCACCAAGCCCATCCCTGGCCATTGGCAGGTGCGGGAGCTGGAGGCTGAACTGGATGCAGAGCAGAAGAAACACGCTGAGGCCCTCAAGGGGGTGCGCAAGCATGAGCGCAGAGTCAAGGAGCTTGCTTACCAGGTGGGTGACAGGGTCCCCCTTGAGGGAGGAGGCAGCCCTGGAGTCAGCCCAGTGCAAGCCAGCCCTGAGTTCTCTGTGCCTACACAGGCTGAGGAGGACAGGAAGAACCTGGCTCGCATGCAGGACCTGGTGGAAAAGCTGCAGAGCAAGGTCAAGAGCTATAAGCGCCAGTTTGAGGAGGCGGTGAGTGTGCTGGAGCCAGGGCACTGGGAAAGGTCAGCATGCCTGGGCTGACTCAGCTTTGGCCAGGTGAGGTCCCGTAGCTGCCCAAAATGTGGCAGCTCCATCCTCTCAGCTCAGGGACCCAGTGAGAAGGGAGATGTTTCTAACAGGTCCAGAAGAGACTAGAATTCACTCTCTCAGAACAGACCCCCTTGTGCTTTCCTCTTTTGGGGTGACCAGTGAGGAGAGGATATATGGTAAGAATTGCTGAGGCAGAGGAGAAGCCAGCCCCCTTCTGGGGATGGGGTGGAGACCCATGAGCACCTTAGCTTACCAAAGGGGAACTGAGGCCCTGTGCCTATCACCAGGAGCAGCAGGCCAACACCAACCTGGCCAAGTATCGCAAGGCCCAGCATGAGCTGGATGATGCCGAGGAGCGGGCAGACATGGCAGAAACCCAGGCCAACAAGCTGCGGGCACGGACCCGAGATGCCCTGGGCCCCAAGGTGAGGGGTGCTGTGGGGCACCACCCTCTTCTTGGAGGTGGACAGGGGGATGGGGGGATGGAGGTGCCACCCACTCAGCTGTCCCTCTCCCTTTAGCACAAAGAGTGACGGCCTGAGCCCTGAGCCCCTGGAGAGGGATGTCTGCTGTTTGCCCCTCCAGCTGAAGCTGCACCCCCCACCCCCGATCCTGTCATCAACTTGTCCCCATCTGCTGATCTCGGTCCTCCCCAGGCCTTGGCACACCCTGAATAAATGCCAACACTGCACAGTGTCCTCGTTCTTTGGGGAGGGGAACACATAGTCTCAGAGACAAAAGTCAGGTCCACATCAGTCATTTAAAATAAAGTTCTTTAATAGTCTCCATTTAATTGGTTTATTTGCTGTTAATAAACTGGCAACACAAGGAGGGGCAAGGGCAAGCTCCCAGCCAGGATCCTGTGTCTGGGCTTAGGCAGGAGATGCTGCCCTGCACCCCAAAGGATGGAGGGAAAAGACCCCTCACTTTTGGGGCAACCCCCCAGGATGAACACAGCAGCCAATGAGCAAACAAAACCAGAGGAGCTAAAGGAAAATAGGGTGGGGGAGGGCAGGCTTGGGGGAAGGCAGCATTCTCTGGTACCCCCCATCCCTGCCCAGGGCTCAGAAGCTTTTGCCTGGATCCAATGGCCAGGGACGGGAGGATTGGCTCACAGATGGGGGTGGGATGCCCGTATCTTCCTCCCCATCCTGGGATAACAGACAAGAGACTAGACAGAAGCTCAGACAGAGCTAATTTTAAAAGTCCCCTTACCTCTGGGTGGGCCAGAGCCCTAGAATTCTGAGGAAGGGTGGGCATGGTATCCCTGTCCTTATCAGGGGGACTATGAGGGAACGGAGGCTCCCACATGACCTGGGGCCCTCAGACCCAGGGCCAAGGGCTTTTAGGACACTCCCTGCCACCAAGCCTGTACCTGAAGACCCAGAGAAGGCAGAGAGCAGCGGGGGCAGGGAAGGGATGGTAACAGGGCAGGGCGTGTAGCATCGTCCGCACGCTCACCCACACCAGCCCAGCAGCCTCCCAAGGCCTGGCCCAAGGTCACTCCTCAGTGAAGTCCCTGTCTATGTCCATGTAGGGCTCCTCAATGTAGCTAACAAGGGCAGAGGGAGACTGGCGGTCTGGGTTCAACAGGATGGACACCGTCTCCTTCCAGTATGAGAAGCTGATGCAGGAACTCTGGGCAAAGAGGGAGGAGTTGGAGGGCACCTAGAGGACCCAGGTCCAACTGGGCACCCGTACGGAGGGCCTTGGTAAGGTGACAAAGAGCTTACCAGGCAGGGCCACACACCCTAGATGACCCTCTGCAGGGCCTTGGGTCTGTGTGCCCACTGCCCACCCACCGCACACTCAGGGTAGGCACTCACATTCTCCAGGCAGGTGCTGTCCTTGTCCTTGTGCAGGTAATGCTGTTGCCAGAAGCGAAGCAGGTTGTGGAAATTGTTGAGCAGGAAGCCAGGGTACTTCTTGCTGTGCTCCATCCGCTGTAGCAGCCGCAGGTACAGGGGCAGCCGCTCTTTCCGCCGGGCCAGCATCAGGATCACCAGGCTGGTATTGAGGCAGCTGACGTTCTCCTGCAAGGCCGCAGGCCAGAGTGGGTTAGGTGCGTGCTGGTGAGCCTGGGCAGCCACTGGGCAGGAAGGAGAGCTGCTGCCGGGTCCGGGTGGAGTCCACGGGCCACCCACTGAGCTGCCCCTGCACAGACCTGAGACAGGATGGGGGAGGCAGCAGCCAGCAGCGCCAGCATCCCACCTGAGCATGCTCAGGTACCACTTCGTCTGGGAGGTCTGATGCCTAGGCAGGGCTGGGCTCACATACTGGGGGCTGTTACCTCACTTCAGAACTTTCATTTAGCACTAGACCGTGAGCTTCAGGAGGTACTGTCTCCTCTGTACTGTTCACTGTACATCTCCCAGAGGGATCGGTATTGCCCACATTTTGGAAAGCAGGGGTTTGAGGCTTGGAGAAGAGAAAGCGGCACAATCACCTGGTAAGGGTTTGGGAGGCGATCTCAGGTCAACTCCAAAGCCTGGCACAGCAGGAGGGGCAGGGGACATGGGACATGGTGGAAAGCAGGGAAGAGCACTGGACTCAGACTCAGAACACAGTGCAATCTTGAGTGCGCCCTGACACAGACTGTGACCTGAGGAGACTCGTGACCCCTTCCTAGGCCCCATCTGACTCCTTATGGCAGTCTTCAGAAGACCTAGGTCTCAGGAAGGCACCTCTAGGGTGAAGGTAGGAGATACATAGCTACTGGGCTCCAGGAGGAGGAAATGGTTTCCATCTGTTTTCCCTATTGCCCTCTGCTGAGGTCTCTCACCTGGGTCAGTGTCTGCACATGGATGATGTTGATGAGGCGGAAGAGGAAGGACATCTGTGTGGGCACCTGGGATATGTAGGTGAGCAGGCGGCAATCGGACAGGACCTCGGCAACTGTGGAGGGAGGCGGAGGAGTGTATTGCAGGCTCAGGCCCAGTTGCAGGTCCACCCCCGCCTCTAGGTCCTGACTCTGAAGCTGGGAGCCCTTCACTATCAAACAACTACAACAAAACCTGGCTGCAGCTAGAACAAATAATCTCCAGCTGTTTTGCCTGATGGCAGAAGAGGAGCAGTCCCAGAAGTGCTGCTCCTGTCATTTAGAACCATGCCAGGGTGGGGAACCTCCCTCAGCCCTCCCAGTCCAGCTTCAGAGCCTTGATCTTCTATATCACACACATGAGGTTCCTTGACAGGAAGAATGTTTGATGACACTAAATTAAGAGAAACAATGAAAGAGTATAAATTGTCTCCCAGAGTCCCTACCTGACCAGCTCCCCACACCAGCTCTCAGGCCCATCAGGCACACTGATGGAATGGCAGTGGCACAGGCTTTCTCCTTCCACAGCGCACAGGCAAATTGCCTCCCCCAGGCCATGGAGGCGGGGTTATAGCTGAAGGTACCAAATCTATTTCTATTCCTGAAACAGACCACTCCCCCACTTTGGGGCAGAAAAAGGAGGCAAATGGCTAAATTATTAAATGAACAGGATACTTGTTACCATAGGTGACTGTGACAAGGGACAAGTGTACATTACTTGGAGGTCACAAACCTGCTGGATGCCACAGACTCTCTCCCAGGGACAGGCACAAACATTACAAGGGAGCTCAGATGCCCTCATGGCGCCACACTGCACCCCAACACAGAGGACAGGGAGAAGGGGTCTGACTCATCCTGGCAATCACAGCCAAGAGGAAAGTGCTTTTCTCGTTTGTTTTTTTATTTTGCTGGTAGCAACGTTTTTTCTCCTTTATTAGTGACATTAATAAAATGTGCACACTTGCTAATGAAAGCATGCATAGTACAGAAAAGTCAAAGCAGCAAAGCAAATCACCCAGAGAGCTACCACTTTGGAGATGGCCACGTGGCTGGCCTGTGCACCTCCTTCGGCCTTTCTGGTCTCTTTGCTGAAGGCTGAAGTTCCAACGCCAGCACTGTCACACTGCACTACCTCACCTTGGCAGCCTGGCTTTTTTTTTTCTTACCTTTCATGTCCACCTGGTTTTCAAATCGGTCCAGTGACAGAGTGACACAGCGCACCAGCATGTTTGAGTCCACCAGGGAGCTGTTGATCTGCTTCAGGAACACCTGGAACTGTAGCAGAGACTGAGCTCAGGGGGGCAGAGAGTGCTGGCTGGACCCAGGGGGCAGTCACTGACTGCAAGGGGCTCTGATGATCTCCCCAAGACATGCTCCTTCACAAAGGGAGACGGAGATTCAGACGAGCTGAGTGAACTACCCTCACCATCCAGCTACTAGGCAAAACCACCAGGAGCTCAGCCCAGATCTTCTCACACTCTGCCCAGTGCTTTTTCCTCTGAAGGCTGCTGAGTTCCTATAATTTTCACTTCAACTAGTCTGAGCTGGGTTTCTGTGCCACACATCCCTGGGAGCATAATGCCCTAAACTCAGGCCCTCCCCCCAGAAGTTCCCACCATGACAGCCACCACACCGCATCGTGGCATTGTACATCCCACCCATCTCCACTCCCTGCCCACAAGCAGCTCAGGTTTTCACCCTATGTTCCCAGGGCACAGGCCACTAATGAGTATCTGCTGAAGACTGCCACAGACTCCCCAGAATTCTCCAATTTAAAACCTGCAATGTAAGCTGGGTGCCTATAATCCTAGTACTCTAGGAGGCTGAGGCAGGTGGAGTGCTTGAGCTCAGGAGTTCGAGCCCAGCCTGAACAAGATCGAGACCCCTGTTTCTACTAAAAACAGAAAATCTTGCCAGGCATCATGACGGGTGCCTATAATCCCAGCTACTTGGGAGGATGAAGCAAGAGGATTGCTCAAGCCCAAGAGTTTGAGATTGCTGTGAGCTATGATGCCATAGCACTCTACCCAGGGCGAAACAAAACACAACAAAAAAAAACTCCTGCAATTTAAACCCTAGACTGGTGGCCGGGTGAGGTGGTTCACGCCTGTAATCCTAGCACTCTGGGAGGCTGAGGCAGGTAGACTGCCTGAGCTCACAGGCACAGGTTCGAGACCAGCCTGAGCCAGAGTGAGACTCCGCCTCTAAAAATAGCCAGGCGTTGGCTCGGCACCTGTGGCTCAATGGGCTAAGGCGCCAGCCATGTACACCTGAGCTGGCAGGTTCGAATCCAGCCCGGGCCCGCCAAACAACAGTGACGGCTGCAACCAAAAAATGGCCGGGCATTGTGGCAGGCGCCAGTAGTCCCAGCTACTTGGGAGGCGGAGGCAGGAGACTCGCTTGAGCCCAGGAATTGGAGGTTGCTGGGAGCTGTGATGCCATGGCACTCTATCCAGGGTGACAGCTTGAGGCACTGTCTCAAAAAAAAAAAATAGCCAGGCGTTGTGGCGGGCACCTGTAGTCCCAGTTACTTGGGAGGCTAAGGCAAGAGAATCACTTCAGCCCAAGAGGTTGCTATGAGCTGTGACACCATAGCACGCTACTGAGGGTGACTCTGTCTCAAAAAAAAAAGAAAGAAAAGAAAACCTAGACTGGTAGACCAGGGCTCCAAAATAACTTTTAGACAATCCAGCATACTCCATGGAACCCTGGATTAACTTTACCTTTGCCTCAGTGTTGATATATTTATTGAATCTCTTGAATGCATCAACATTGAACTTCATGAGTTCCCCTAGGAGGTCGAAGTAACTCTGGAGCACATCTCTTGACTTGCACTCGCTGTCCACTATGCAGTACAGGATGTGCTGGGGGTGAGGAGGGGACAGAGTGAAGGTGTGCCCCCACCCACCTCCCACCAGGGTCTGGCACAGAGTTCAGACCACACATCTGATTTGAGCGAGCATCCATGTCAACGCAACCTGCAATCTTGACTTGATTCTTGTCTGAGAATACATGTGGCTTCAATGACAGGCCAGAACCAACTAACCTTACCAGGAAGGAGAGCAGGTTGGGTGCATGGCACTATCTATCTCTCTCACTTGCTCAGGTCTCAGAGCTGAAGACTCTGACCTGCTCTGTGGTCAAGATGCCTGAGGCTCTCCAGGTGAGGACAGTTATTTCCAGATGTAACATTGGCCAATGCCCATGCATTGAGGCCAAATATAGGAAGGACAAGGTTTACGGGCAAAGGACACATTTTGACCTCATGGTTTGCGCCTCTGGTTTATGAATGAAATCGTTTAAATGAAGTCTACACTAAAATCAATGAATTTTTATCAAGAACATAAAGTCAATTTAACTGACAGTTAAACTGTTTCCAGTATTTTTCATTTTCTTGAAGACACGCTGATTTTAATCAATTATTTCCCATATAGATTTTATAACAATTCTTGGGTCAATTTCTTGCCCATATCAAATTAAAAAAAAAAAATCCACTAACTTTGGGCATTTTGCTCCCCTCTTTTGTAATTTCTGCTTTTTCTGAAGGCCATTATTCAATAAAGGAAAAATTAACTATTAGTATCAAAATATCCTCAGGGTCAAAAGGTCTTCTTGGGTAAATGTAGCTAGACTCTTACCCTCCCTACAAAGCCACTCCCTAATCCCTTAAGCCACCCCTTAAGCACCCATGGGGAAAGCACAGTTGGAAATTGCAAGGCCAACATTATGGCAATCTGCACTAGCATTTAAAAATCTCAAGATCTGGTCTGTTCCTGGTTAACTGTTTAGAGCTTAGGATAGGACAGCAACGCCTGAGACTGCAGGGAGATGTGACATCCAACCCCTGGCTCCTCCATCCCGTACCTCCAGAAGGCCTCGCTTCAGCAGGAACATCTGGTCTGCATAGGAGGTGGTCCCTCGGAGGAAACTCTCCACAGCCCGGGCTTGCCAAAACCTGCGACCCAAATATTGATCTCTGGCCCAGGTGGCTAAAGCTGACCTCTTCTGGCCCATGTTCAATTCCCAAGGGGGTAGGAGTTGTTTGGTGCCTTTTCATTTATTCAAAAGACATTCCCTGTATATGTACCAAGCATTGGGGCCTCATCCTAGGCCTTGGGGACATAGTAGTGAGCGAAAGAATCCCTATCCTCATGGAGTTCACAGATCAATAGGGAACAGACTTCTACCTGGGTCTGTCTGGAAGGGGCTATGTTGCTGATGAGGTAGCATCTAGGACCAAAGGGCTGGCTCCAGTGAGTCCCATGGGAAAACACTCTAGACTGTGCCCTTTCAGAAGCATTCCTCAGGGAACCGAGGGGCTAAGAACATGTGAGAGAAGCTGACAGATATGTGGACAGGTGACTGAGCTCACCTGTGACGGGATGGCCTAGAGAAGAGGTGGTTGATGTTAACTGAGTGGCCCAGAGGCCACTGATGGAATTCCTGTCTGCAACCTTCATGACTTATTCCAGTAAGTCTGAGGAACTCTGAGAAGGGTTCCCGCCCATGTCTACCAGCAGGGAAGGGCTTCCCTTTGCTCCCACAGCTTTTGGGGCCAATCTGGCTTTCCTTTCCACAACTTATTGAAATAGATTTCTTTTCAGGCTTGTTTCCCGCAGCCCCAGGGGATGCTGTGTAGGCAGGACCTGTACCCTATTTCTCCTCCACCTGCCCAGGGCCAGCGTAAGTGTTTGGAGAATGCTGGGTCACTGCCAGTGCACAGCAGCTCACACACACCTGCCGTGTCAACGCAAGGGCAAGGCGGCAGTCAAACCACCTCTCCCGGTAGTAACCGCACCTCCACAGGTGGATACTCGGTCCCTCAGAAGTACTGTCCCCAGGCCCACCTGAAAGATGACTCAGCTGGCTCCTTTTTCATGACCTGAAGCAGGCGAGTTAATAAGCCTCTCTTTCCGTCACATACCAAACTCCTGAAATAAAAAAATACAGGGCCAGATCTGAGAGCTGACATGGTCTGGGTCACTCAGCTGACTTTAAGTGGGTGAAAAAATCAAGGGGACATTTTCAAGTCTGCAGGATGCTTTCCTGCTCTACCTAGGTCCTGACTCTCCAGACTCCTGCAGTCACAGAACTGGATCACCCATGCATTGCCACCACTTCTCAGGCCAGCCTTCTCTCCCTTCACCTGCTGGCAAGAGACTAGAGGCCAGAAACACCTCTACAGTCAGACAGGGCTCAGAACTGCTATAGGGAAGGCTGTTTACACCAAAAGTGGGTTTGAAACAAGTCATGACCGTTGGCCAAAGGAGCAAAGTCCATGCCAATAGGATGGGGCCTAGGGAACTCCTGTCTTAGGTTCAGGTCCAGCTGGGACCTAGACAAGTAACTGAGCCTCCAGGCCTCAGCTTCATGGTCTGTGAGGCAAAAGCAGTAGACGAGGAAATGACTCAGGCTCTATCATGGGAAAGATGATGGCCAAGCAGATTGGCTCTAGGCTCCTGTGACCCCTCATCAAACCGAGCAGCTCTACTTTTGTGCGCTACAGACATCAGGGTAGGACTGCAAACTATTTCATTTGAGGAAGAGTCTTGCTGCCTTAGGAAAATAATTGGGAAATTACGGCTCCTGTTGCTGGATAAAATCTACCTTATTCTGAATCCCGTGATCCTGTCACCTCATTGTCCTTCAGACAAGGCAAACGCCCAGGTAAATGTACTTAACTCTTGGCAGAAGGTGGGGAGGCCGGGCTGCCTGTTTCCCCTGATTGTCTGCAGCTGCCACAGGCAAGAAAGGAGGTGACCAGCAAAGGTGCCATGTGCAAGTGACAGGCGGCTGAGCACAGATGACCTTTGGCAGGTGCCCTCTCTGAGCCTCTGCTCCCTCTTCTGTAAAGTGGAGGTAAAAATGGCACCTCCCTCCCAGGGCTGCTATGAGGCTCCAGTAAGACAATGCAGGTGGGAGGCCGGGCGTGGTGGCTCATACCTGTAAACTCTGGGAGGCTGAGTTCGGTGGACTGCTTGAGCTCAGGAGTTTGAGACCAGCCTGAGTCAGGGCAAGACTCCATCTCTTAAAAATAGCTGGGCATTGTGGTGGGCACCTGTAGTCTAGCTACTTGGGAGGCTGAGGCAAGAGAATTGAGCCTAAGAGTTTGAGGTTGCTGTGAACTATGATGCCATGGCACTCTACCAAGAGTGACAGAGTGAGACTGTCTCAAAAAAAAAAAAAAAGAAAAAAGAAAGAAAATGCAGGTGATGTGAGCACAGTGCCTGACACACAGGAGCCCTTGGGACATTGTAGCTAATGGTTAGTAAGAAAAGGTAAGCACAAACCTCTGCACGTGCCCATTAGAGTGCAAGGTGCGCAGGCAGCCAGGGTGAGCAGTGGGCCAAAGCTGCCCCCAGCATACTCACCTGTCAGTGTTGAGGACAGCTTCCACCTCGGGGATGTTGGCCTTGAGAGAGATGGCACTGAGCTCATTCAGCTCCTGGCTGTTGAGGAGCAAGTACTTGTTCCTGAAACACATGGGTTAGAGGAGGTCAAGGACAGGAATTGGGGCTGTCAGGTCAGCCTTGGGCTAGTGCAGGGAGTCTTTTTGCCTATTTCCTGTGGAGAGAGAAAAATCTGAGACTCCGGCAAGCACACCACCCTGTACCTCTCACCCGAGCTAGCACTGTTGGTAGGAGGAAATACTCAGTCTGCAGAATCTCTCCCTGGCCACACCCCCCAAACCTCTGCCTTCCCCTTCCCTGAGCACCTCCAGGCTTTCCTTTGACCTACCGAATGCTTCTATCTGCTTTCTTGAAGGCACCTGCCTTTCAAAACATCCAGTCACACTTGCTGTTCTACACTAGCCCGGCCCTGCTGCAGCAGCACATCGGCCAGTCCCAGAAGCAGAGGACTGGTCAGCTGTGACATTCCCTGTCCACTTGGCATTCAGACTTGTCATCGCTGGGTCCTGTGCTCCCAGGTTACCAGCTCCCTAAACCTGTCTCCCATAGGAATAAGTCCTCACAAAGCACCCAGAATGATCTTCACAAACAGGACTCTGACCCTGTCACTCCAGCTGTCATGTTTCCACAGCTTCCTGCTGCTTTTAGAACAAAGATGCTTCTCAATGTACGAGGGGCTATGTCCTGATAAACCTGTTGTGAGCTGAAAACATAATGCATCTAACCTAAAGAACACCCTAGCTTAGCTTAGCCTAGCCGACCTGGAACATACGTTGGCAGACAGCACATTGCAGGATGCTGGCTGCCGACCCTCGCCCGTGTGGCTGAGTGGGTGCTGCCGGAGAGTACTGTACAGCAAAGCACTAACCCTGGAAAAGGTTGAAATTCTACTTTTGCAGCACTGTCAAAGTTGAAAAAAATCACACATCAAACCGTCGTACGTCAGGGACCATCTATATGGACAATCCAGGCCCGTGAACAGGACCCACAAGGCTCTATGTGGCCTGGACACCAACCATCTGGGCAGCATCGCCTGAGCCATGCCTACATCACTCCCATCATCTGGCCATACTGGTTTCCTCTCCTTCAGGGGTTTGTGCACATGCCAGGGCTTCTGGCTAGAACACTCACCCTCTCACATTGCCCATTCATCCAATTTACTCCTATGAACTGACCCTTCAGGTCTTAGCTGACAAGTTGACTCTGCAGGGGTCCTTAGTGCCTCTGGCCAGCTCTGGCCCCTGTCAAATATCTTCTCACAGACTGCGCCCCTTTCCTCCTAAGTGCCACCTCCATTTGTCACCATACGCTCAGAGGTGGACTGCTCCGACACATAGCTATCTTCACATCCACGCTGTGCCCTACATGAGAGTAGGAGTCATGGCTGTTTTTATCATCACTGTAACCTCACAGTCTGACCCATAGAAAAGTTAGGGACCTACTTCCAGGAAAAAAGTGTACTTTCACGACTACTGGTATCCAAAAAGTTCACATATTTCCTGAAGGCTTTCTATAGCCTTCTGCCAGGAAACCTCTCAAAGAGGATGGTCATACGTGATAGAGAGGGAAGCTGCTGAGCAGAGGCCCCTGGGGCCACATCTATCCTCAGGCATTTTTTGTTAGCTCAGATAATTCAATGTTTAACTGACGCTTAAAAAATAGGACCTTGGCTTGGCGCCTGTGGCTCAAGTGGCTAAGGCGCCAGTCACACACACCAAGAGCTGGCGAGTTCCAATCCAGCCCGGGCCTGCCAAACAATGACAACTACAACCAAAAAATAGCTGGGTGTTGTGGCGGGTGCTTGTAGTCCCAGCTACTTGGGAGGTTGAGGCAAGAGAATCGCTTAGGCCCAGGAGTTGGAGGTTGCTGTGAGTTGTGATGCCACGGCACTCTACCCAGGGCGACAGCTTGAGGCTCTGTCTTAATAAATTAAATACCAGGACCTTTCACATAAATCTTAATTTCTGACTTTCCTTGAGAGAAAAAAATCAGGAGCTACATAACAGTGGGCCCAGCACGCTAGGTGGAGCTGGGCATGGGCCCTTAAGTTATGCCTCACACAGGTTCCAGCATTTTGTCTCCCCAGTGCCAACATTAGGGGTCAGCTGCTGGTCACCCTCTCCCGCACAGTGTTCCTCATAGCAGACAACATACACTTTCCTGTACATTCTCCACTGAAGGTTGAAAAATAAAAAATGCGAGGACAGAGTGTATTTCAAAAAAACAAAAAATGATAGAGAGGGAAGCATATGTCCTGGTAGTGAAGCATCCCTCATCTGTTCCATAAGTAACAGCTGGCTTTGGCTGTCTGAGGTTCCTGCTGGCCCCTGGGAACAGCCAAGGCATCCACCCATGTTTTAGAAGAAAGCTGAAAAATGTAGTGATTCCAGGGGTGCTCACGTCCCAGGGTGGCTGTCAGGGCTGGGGAAAGCCCAGCCTAGTGCCTGGCCCAAAGGAAGAGCTGGACAAATGGCAGCTCACACTGGAGTGTCACGAAGTATAGCCACACTTGCTAACACTGAGGGGACAACAGGCTTTCACCAGCTGCAGGTCCTCTTCTTGAGCTGAGGCCAGTGACCGGACAAGGAGACCCAACAACTCCCCTTGCAGGGATATGCTTGTACTTACTCGTGGTGGTCGCTGAAGCTCTGGAGAAGCCTCAAAAACTGTATCTTCAAGGTGATGTCCTAAAATACACGTGTATCCTCCATGTTAAAACCACGGTAACAACGTTCCAAGACAAAACAAGGCAGATACTCCGTGGAGAGTCTGCTTCTTTGGGCCTCTGTCCTCATCATGCACAATGAGGACTTTCCTTTAGTTAGAAATCCATTTGTTGACCTCTATTATCTGGCCAACAACAGATTAGGCTAATGTGGACCTTTCCTGATGAAAACATTCTAGCATACTGGATAAAAGTAATCAAAATTTTTTAAAATGTGAGGCTAATTTCATAAGAAAGAGTAGCACGCAGGAATCAGAAACAAAGAGAGGACTGAGCTGGAGGCAGTGAGCTGAGGAGCTGACACTTAGCATTGTGGGTGTGTGAAGCAGCGGAAACCAGACTTAGCCACACTGGAGTCTGGGTTCTAATGCTCTGCAGAAGCCCACAGAGCCTTCAGCCTGCATATCCTGGGTGAAAAATGGATTAGAAAGACCCAACTTACTGGGCCCAGGAAGCTGGCAAAGAAGCCTGGCTTTGCCAAGGAGCTGCTAGCAGTTTGAGGGGAGCCTCTTGGAACAAGCAGAAACCCTGGGCTCATACTACCAGAGTAGCAGGGCAAAGATGTTAAACATGTAAACTGGCCCTGGGACATTTTACCCCGAATACCTGGCAGACAAGCAAAAATGCCCTGGAGAAATGCTTCCTGGGATGAAGTTACACAGATACCCACAGGAAAAGCAAGCCCTACTAGAGGTGGTCTCTCCATAAACACGAGGCAGCACTCTACCCTAAGTGTCTGACGTCCTAAACACAAGCATTAGTACCCCATGAGCAAATGAAAGGACTGTAAATACATTACAAATGATTAAAGAAATAACATTCAACATGGCTGGGCACGGTGGCTCATGCCTGTAATCCTAGCACTCAGGGAGACCGAGGAAGGTAGATCACTTAAGTTCAGGAGTTCGAGACCAGCCTGAACAAGAGAGAGACCCTCTCTCTACTAAAAATAGAAAAATTAGCTGGGAATTGTGGTGGGAGCCTTTAGTCTCAGTTACTTGGGAGGCTGAGACAAGAGGATTCCTTGAGCACAGGAGTTTGAGGATGCTGTGAGCTATGACACGACGGCACTCTACCTAGGGCTATTGAGAGTGAAACTATGTCTTGGAAAAAAAGAAAAAAAGAAATAACATGCAACAGACCAAGACTTCAACATGATGAACAAAGACTGAATGGTTGTTGAATAGAGTCAGACAGAATTTCCAGAAATGGAAAATATATTCATTTCAAATGAAAGACTCAAATGAAGCTGGGTATAGTGCCCCATGTTTGTAATCTCAGCTACTCAGGAAGCTGAGACAGGAGGCCTGCTTAAACCCAAGAATTCAAGTCTGGGGTAAGCAGAGATCTCATCACTGCACTCCAGTCTTGGTGACAGAGACCTCATCTCTTAAAATAAAACAAAACAAACAAACAAAAAGCATGGGTATGGTGGCTGACACCTGTTATCCCAGCACTTTGGGAGGCTGAGGTGGAAGGATCACTTGAGGTCAAGAGCTCAAGATCAGCCTGGGCAGCATGACAAGATGCTATAAAGCCAAAGAAAAAATGGTGACGTGGAATACAAGGGCACTGAGGAAAGTCCCCAGAACACAGTGCAGAAACAAGGGCCCCTGACACTTTTCCTGTCATGCTGGTGGACAGACCTCTGATCGGCACAGGAATATTTTCCTCTTTGTGCAAGAAAACAAAGGCTCAGAAATTCTGTGATTCATCCAAGCCTTCCCAACAGGCTGAGTGGCACCAGGCCTTCAATGCCCAGTTCAGAACTCTCTCTAGGGCACTGTGAGAGATACAAGGTAGAGGTGAGTCCTTGGCCTCAATAAAGTCAAAGCACGGTTCAGTACCCGTAGCTAAGTGTTTAGGGAGCCAGCTCACAGCATCCTCAAACTCCTGTGCTCAAGGGATCCTCTTGCCTCAGCCTCCCGAGTAATTGGGACTACAGGTGCCCACCACAATTCCCAGGGTTGGTGGGTTTGAACCTGGCCAGGGCCTGCTAAACAACAATAGCAAAAAAATAGCCAGGCGTTGTTGGCTGGCGCTTGTAGTCCCAGCTACTTAGGAGGCTTAGATAAGAGAATTGCTTAAGGCCAAGTGTTTGGGGTTGTTGTGAGCTGTGACGCTATGACACTCTACCCAGGGCAACATAGTGAAACTCTGCCTAAAAAAACCACACACACACACACACACACACACACACAAAAAAAAAAAAAAAAAAAAAAATACCAAAGCATCCCAAAGCTTTTTGATGCAGACCCTTGGTAGTGTATAGTTCTAGGAGGCCAACCTAGAGTCAGTGAGTGTAAATTATAATGAGAAAGAACACCAAATAAGGGAAAACTCAGTTCTAATGGAGTAGGTGTCCCTGCCTGTAAGGATCTGAGATCCCCATCTCAGAGGAGTGCAAAGAAAAACTGGCTGAAGGGCCCCAAGCAGGGGCCATCTTAAAAGATTTTTACACAGATGGAAGGGCTGGTTCAATCTTCCCCCAAGGCGGCTCCAAATTATGGGATTATAAAACAGGAGTTTTAGTTTCTGTTCTACTCTCAAAGAATAAGAGGTCAAAATGTCAGCAGCAGGTCTTGAAATAACAACTCCTAGCAAGTCAGACCCCGTTGGGCCCCAGGTTCCCTTGCTCACCGGGCTACAGTCACAGTTCTGGTTGTGACCATGGAGGACGAGGGCAGACGCTGAGTGCTTCCTCCAAATCAGCTTGTCAAACAAATTATTGAGTCCAGGGATCAACTTGAACTCTGCAATCATTCTGTGAACCTGGATGGGGTTGGAAGGGAAAAAAGTATTGAGACAAAAGTGCTTGGAAGATCTAGCAAAGGCTCAGCTCAGCACAACAATCTTCATGACAAAGAAAGCAACAGTTGGTAGGGAGCACTGAGACTTAAAGAAAACACCCCACACCCCACTCCACACAGGTATACTTTTTAATTGTGCTCATTAACACTTACAAAAATCCTACAAGTCACAATGTACAGTAGGTTCTATCTTAGGAGCATGAGTTTTAGACTCAGATAGCCCTGGGTTAGATTCTTAGCTCCATAATGTGCACTTTGTAACCTTAAGCAACTTTCTTAAGGTTTCCTTCCTCATTACATTAAAATGAAAATATCCCCCATGTTTTACACATTGGGATAAATTTCGTCTGGAAGATGCAATTATTAAAAGCTAAATTTCTCAATGCGTATAATGCATAGATGTATGTATGGCACACTTCCTGGGGCAGGATACAACTCTGATTTTTACCTGTCATGTGTTATGTTATATAACCTAATGGTTTGTACCCTCATATTAATCTGAAATATAAAAAGAATTTCAAAAGTTGAAGTTCTAAGATCTAGAAAAATCTATGTAAAGACTTAAGAAATGGGCCAGGCATGGTGGCTCACACCTGTAATCCCAAGAGGCTGACGTGGTGGATTGCCTGAGCTATGGGTTCGAGACCAGCCTGAGCAAAAGCGAGACCCCGTCTCAAAAAATAGCCGGATGCTGTGGTGGGTGACTATAGTCCCAGCTACTTGGGAGGAGGAAGCAAGAGGGTCACTTGAGCCCAGGAGTTTGAAGTTGCACATAGTAAGGCTTGGCGCTCGTAGTTCAGTGGTTAGGGTGTCAGCCACATACACCAGGGCTGGTGGGTTTGCTAAACAACAATGACAACTACAACAAAAAAAAAATAGTGGGGCATTGTGGCGGGTGCCTGTATTCCCAGCTACTTGGGAGGCTGAGGCAAGAGAATCGCTTGAGCCCAAGAGTCTGAGGTTGCTGTGAGCTGTAACACCACTGCACTCTACCAAAGGGTGACAAAGTGAGACTGTCTCAAAAAAGAAAAAAAAAAGGCTTTTAAAAAATGATCTAAGTTGGTAAAGCCTTTCTACAAGATTATCCTAAGCCCAGAAGAAAAAAAAAAGGTTTCTGATTTTCCCACACAAACCTTTTAAAACTGTGAGCAAAACTCAGAATAAACAAAGTCGCAAGTCACATATTACAAATGGAGAACATGTATTGGGAACTCATGCCACAGTAAAGAGCTAATCCCCCCTACCAAGAGTTCTATAAAGCCGAAACAAAAAGATCAATCCTATGGAAAAAGAAAAAAAAAAGGGACAAAGGATAAAGAAAGTAAAATAGAAAAGGTTCTTAAATATATGAAAATAGCTCAACTCTCACTTATGATATTAAGAGACAGTCAAATCACAACTGATTTTTCACTTTTTCAGATTAGCAAGATATGAAAGTTTTACAATACTGTGCTGGTGAGTGACCTGGGTGCCAGGCATGTTCACGTACCACTGGTGGGAGGGCATCCTGGTAGTGCAGAGAGGACACTTTCAGAGTATCTCTAAACATGACAAATCCACATTCCCTTTGACTGGAAGGAAGTTCCACTTTTATAGATAGATTCATATAAATACTAAATGGTCTACATTTACAATGCTACTCAAAGCAGCAATATTTGTAATACCAAAAAAAAAAAAGAGATATAACCTATACTTCCATCGCTGGGGATTAGTTATATAAATTATGGTACACCAACTCGGTGGGGTATATGGCACCAGTAAAAAAAAGAAAACAAGGTCTTTTACATGCAGTGAATTGAACAATAACTAAGATTATTGAGAAATTTAATAATATTAAGAAAGCAAGGGCGGTGCCTGTGGCTCAACGGAGTAAGGCGCCGGCCCCATATGCTGGAGGTGGTGGATTCAAACCCAGCCCCAGCCAAAAAAAAAGAAAGCAAGTGTATATATGCTGTATTACTGATTGTGTAAAAACAAGAAGAACATATTTGCTTTTATAAGCATACAATGTCTCTAGAAAGATATACCAATAAATGGTAAAACTAGTTGTGGTCATGTAAGAATGCTATGGATCAAGATACAGAGGCTTCCCTGACACTAATTTTTACCTTTTAAAATAGAATATGGGTAGGGTGGCGCCTGTGGCTCAGTGAGTAGGGTGCCGGCCCAATATACTGAGGGTGACGGGGTTCGAACCCGGTCCTGGCCAAACTGCAACAAAAAAATAGCCGGGAGTTGTGGCAGGCACCTGTGGTCCCAGCTACTTGGGAGGCTGAGGCAGGAGGATCATTAGAGCCTGGGAGTTTGAGGATGCTGTAAGCTATGGTCAAGCCACTGTATTTTATGTATGTTAGCCTGAGTGTTACAGCATGACCCCGTCTCTTTAAAAAACAAACAAACAAACTGAAAGATGAATTTACTTATTAAAAATGTTTTACATAACATAAAACCAAATTATTACTACCCCTTCTCAGGACTGTTGTAATGGTGAAGTCATAAAATGGATGTAAAGCACCAGTGCTCACTTAGCACCATTTCACAAGAGGAAAGAGAAGTTCAGCAAGATCAGCCTGGGCAGTCGGTGGTAGAAACACTACCTAACTGACGTGCTCTGAGCCTAAGTCTGCCCCTCTCGAGACTACCACAGAAATGGATTTGTCTTGGGAGACCAGTACCTGACAAGAACATCCTCTGCAGCCTCTTGTGTGCAGAGGATGTTCTTTGGACACAAAAATCAGAGCCTCTGGCCAGTGTTAGACACACATGCAGCGCAGAATCTCTTAGACTCATACAAAATGGCATCTGCTCCACTGCCCAGCCCTTTACTAAGACCCATCCTGGGTTTTACAGAGCTGGAAAGATGAGGTTGATACCTACAGTGGTCAAGCTGTGTGCCTTCCTGTCACACTACAAAGAGCTTTATGCCAGGCCCAGGTCATAGTTACAAAAAGGTGACGCTACAGTAGCCCTAAAGTTCTTCAGCTGGAAAAAGGGAGGTCTTCTGAGGCAGACTTGGACCTGACCCTGGGTCTCCTCAAGTCTTGGCTAGTGCTGAGGCTTGATGTTTCTACTATGCTATTTCTCTTTTCTCTTGAAAGTATCAACTTCTTCACTGATAGGACAAGTTTTTCTTGTCAAATGCATTCTTCCAGGTCCAGCCCCTTAGTCTGCCCTACAGTGGGATGGCAGAGAAGCAGGCAAGTGGGCAGGATGCAGTACGCTCTGCCCACGGGGCAGTGGACAGGAGCTCAGGCTTTGGAGGCAGGCAGCCCCGGGCTTATAGGGCAAGCTCTGCGATCCTGGGCAATGTTCTTCTTTAAGCCTGAGTCCCTGGATAGAAAAGGGAGAATAATGGAGCTGTTAAGAGGGTTCAGTGATAAGGAAGCAGCTCAGGGCACTTGAAAAAAACTAACTGCTATATTAGTTATTTTCATGAGCACCAGAGGGGTGAAACTTACAACATGTAGGGAGTCTTTCTTGAGATTGCAGTTTGGCTAAGATGGGTCAGAAAATATGGCCCAACTACATTCAAGCAAGGCCACTTCAAAGAGGAACTGAGGCTTGGCTATAAAAACCCTTCCCCTTGCTGCCCAGTCTAGGCAGGATCTGTGAAATACACTTCCCCATAGTGCCTGGCACATAGCAGGAACTCAGTAACTGCTAACTGTGCAAATGAGAATATGCTGGTAAAACACTGGTTCTCGGTGGGGCAGGATTCCAAGGCCAATGATGGATCATTCTCAAGGAAGCAGCACTATAATCCCACAGTTTAACTAAAGATCACAATGACTCACAGTAACTTGGCAAGAGGAAGGCTCAGGGAATAGGGAACTGTGGTGGTTAGGGGACAGAAACGGTAGGCAGGGCAGCAGAGTCCAAATCTTGGCTCTGTGCAGGTCTTGCCACTGAGACATGGTCCATTTTGTACCCTGGTGTTCTCAAGCATCAGGTATGAGGGGAACAGTCCCTACCTGTTGTATAACTTACTAAATACCTGAAAATGTAAATATGAGTAACTGAGAAAGTGCCTCAAAAAAGTAAAAACACTCAAATAAGGAACAATCCCTACTGCTATTATTTTTAAAATAATAAACATGTTCCTCATTGAAGAAAGGGATGTCAGCATGAGATGTCACCCAGTGTCTTGGTTTTAAATACCAAACATATGCTGAGGACCTCTAAAGTGAACCTCCAGCCCTGAGCCTGCCTGTTCCCTCCTTATGACCAGTCCCAAGAGTCTCAATAAACAGCAAATCCATTCTCCCACTTGCTTAGGCCCAAAACCTTGGGAGCCATCCTTAACTCCTCTCTGTCTACAGTCAAACCATCAGCAAATCTTATCTGTCCTGCTTTCAAGATTTATTCAGAATGCAACCACTTCATTGCACTCCCACCAGTACATGCCAGTCTTGGCTACTATCTCTCAGCTTGATGATGGGGGTCCCTAACAGTCTCTGCACTCCTTGCTGTTCCCAGACTTTCATACAAGCCAGAGGGGTTATTTCCCACTTTGCTCAGAGTAAAAACCAAAGTCTTTAAAATGGCCCAGAGCACTCTGCTCATAGGGTGCTGGCCCTGCGAGCCCTCAGCCCCCTCCTCACTGCTTGGTGTAGTCCACCCACTCTTGCCTCCTTACTACTCTACCCTCTTAGAGGTCAGTAGCACTGTTCCATCTGACTGGTGGGCTCCTGCATTTTTTCCAGGACATTTTTATGCCAAGTGTCATCTTTTCAGTGAATCTATTACGGTGACTCTTCTGTAAAATTGTTCCTCATTAGTAAAACGGGGATTTAGTTCTGAAGACTTGCGACAGTCCAGTGTGACTCGGAAGGACAGCCGAGCTCCCAGCCCACCTCCCCCACTCCCCCTGCCCCGCCAGAATTCCCTCTCCCACAATGCCTGTTTCCTCCCTAGGATAGTGACATCAGTCTGGAGGAGTGCTGCCTTCCTCCAGAGATCTCTGACCCACTGTGGGTTACAGGCCCTTGCTCCTCCCTCCTGGAACTGCTTTAAGGCTCAAGGAACACCAGCACATCTGGACTTGCCCAGCTTTTGTAAGTGGACACAGGTCCAGGCATTGCCCCACAACCCTGGGCCTGCATGAGACTGGCAACTCCTCCAGCACACTTGCAGGGCCTGATCCTGAGTAGCAGCCCTACTTAGAAATGCTGCTCACAGCAAGACTCAGCTCTGGAATCAGCCTGGATTCCTTATGCATAGAACAGGAGAAAGGAAGCCCAGCCCTATACTCTCCTGGGCTAGAATGACTGTCATTCTGAGAGAAGGGCCAGTGGAGCAGCTGGCACACCATGAGCTCCTGGCAGCTTTGCTCCTGGCTCCCTGTCCTGAGATGTTGGAGAGGGGCCCACCTGATTTCGCTGACGCCCCATCAGCAGCACGCAGAGGACATAGAGCACTTCCAGTTTGTACATGATCTCATGCATAATCTTCATGGACTGGGGCAGCTGGGTCCTAGTCGAAGTGTGAGGGAGACCATTCTCTTCAGAAGCTCCTGGAGGAGGGAATACAATGGAGGCTGACATAGCCACCGGAGAGAAGTTTGAGTCACAGCTTGCGCGGAATTGAATTTCTACCCATCAAAGCTGGTATGAAAAGACTTGAGCTAACATAGCCATTAGGCTGGGCCCTGAGCCTGCAACAGAGACTCTAAAAGCTGTAAAACTCCCTCTAAACCTCTGGGAACCAGGTAAGCTTAGAAACTTAGAAAAATGGACTCTGCAGCTCTATTCTGTCTCATCAACTTTAATGTGAAGTAAAACTATTCTGACACAGCCAATACAGTAACATCATCTACACACTCCCCCTACTGCTTTCTCCTGCCACCAACCAGACCCCGCACAACATGCCCAGACAGAAATGTGACGACAAATCGTGTGTCTCTTTGCATCACAAATGACTCTCATTACGTACATGGTTATCTTGCCTAGATTCCATGAAGAGACACCGTTGAAAGCCTGAGAGGGATCTTTTTTGAAGACTTTTCCTCCGTTTTTCAAAGAACCTAAAATTTTCTAAGGTTCAACTTCTAAAGCAGAAGGCTATTAGTGATGCAGATGAACACAGTTATCTATTAGCAGATTTCATCTTACCCAGTCTCATCACTAACAGCAGCAGAGAAGTAACACTTACGGATACTTGATGGGTGTCAGGCACCATACTTTGAGCTTTAGGTAAACCATCTCATTTACTACCTAGTTAAT
Source organism: Perodicticus potto (assembly GCA_963574655.1). NCBI lineage: Eukaryota > Metazoa > Chordata > Mammalia > Primates > Lorisidae > Perodicticus > Perodicticus potto. The sequence continues at coordinate 13,109 of CAUYRH010131126.1, read as the reverse complement.
GAAAAAATCTTAGTGGGCCAACCAGGCCCCAGTAAAATCTACTCCTGGGAAGGTAGGAGAGCAAAGTGATGAAGGGATGAAGGCTGAGGGCTCTGGAATGAAGACTTGCTGGCTGTGAGACTCTGGCCAAGTCACTGCCTCACTAGGCCTTAGACTGCTCTGTGCTACTGTGGTAGATGACCAGGGTTACAAGCTACTGAGGAGACTGAATGGGGCACAGGACAAGACCAGCACTTGATTCTTAGGATGCCTCAATCACTATTAGGTCCCTATTATTTTAAGGGGGCACTGCCAGAGTTAGGAGAGGCTGGGTGACCTTAGGAGAGATACCTCCCTTAGGTTTCCTCATCTTTAAGGTGGAAGGCTAAATCAGTAACTGCAAGGTCCTCTCTCAGGCTCCTGTAGGAACTGTTACCAAGAGGCCCTTTACAAGGCCAGAAGGACTATGTGGGACAGAGGTGTGGTTATCAGAGACATTCAGGTGAGGCCTGTCCAGAAGACACGGTGATTTCTATAGGGTATCACGACATAAGAACCTAACTTATTCCATTCTACAGAATTAGAACTATTTTTTTTCTAGCCATATCGCATCACTAATACAAACTACCAACAATGAAGGACAAGCCGCTGAATGAAGCATAGCAGAAAGGCATGGTGGCACAGTGGTTTAGAGCACAGACCCAGAAGCCAGCTTGTTATGCTGGAACCCTATTCACTAGCTGAGTGGCCTTAGGTAAATTAGTTGGCTCGTCGGTGCTTCAGGATCCACTCTCATCTGTCAGACAGTGACAATGACAACCGCACCTATGGCTCAAGTTGTAAGGATTAGAGGAACATACAGAACCATGCCTACTAGCATGTGTGAGCCACATATATGTTAACAGAAGTAAAAAACTGAGGTTTCCTATTAATGCATGCCTACTTGGTTTTCTCCTTTTCAATCTTGAAGCTCTTAAAGGCAACTGAAGTGGCAGTGGGCAAAGACTTAGGAAAAACTTACTGGAGGAAATCTAATTAAGAAAATTCTATGTATTCACATATTTTCCTGGATCTTGGGAGAAAAGCCATAATTACTCCATTTCGATGTTGGGACTCCTTGTCCCAACTCCCAGAACTGTTAAGGGTCAAACAATTTGTGGAGCAAATCTGAAGAACCATCATGCAGAATTCTGCCTCTGCCGTCCACGTGTTGTGTGACCTGCACACCCCAACGTCCTCAGCACTCAGCTCATGGGGCTCTAGGGGGACGGCAGAAGAGTGTCTCCAGAAGGAATAGGCACAGGGTGTGGCACCCCAGCCCTCCTCAGTGATGAGCATCTGTGGAGAAGGAGACACAGGCAGCTTGATTCCTCCCTAAGTCACTGCCAAATTTTGCTGTCTGGCTTGCACAGGACTGACAACTCTCCGGGATAAATATTTTCAAGAAATATTCAAAGCAATGGCCAGAGCTTAGCAACAAGGTGACTCCCAAGGATGAAGATATGAAAACTAGCTCAAGAAGCCTTTGCTTCCCTCCAAGTCTCTTCAGAAGTTCTACAATAATGGATGTGTGGCCATCACTCTCTGTATGTCTGCAGTGCACTCCCCTTTCTGGGGCTGGGTCCATCTGCTGTTTTCTAAAAAAACAATTGAGCTACAATTCACTTACCATGCAATTCACCCATTTAATTAACTGTGATTCAGTGGTTTTTAGTATATTTACAGAGTTGTGCAGCCATCACCACAATCAATTTTAGAATACCTTCATCGGGCGGCGCCTCCGTGGCTCAGTGAGTAGGGCGCCGGCCCCATATACCGAGGGTGACAGGTTCAAACCCAGGCACGGCCAAACTGTACCAAAAAATAGCCAGTTGTTGTGGTGGGCGCCTGTAGTCCCAGCTACTCGGGAGGCTGAGGCAAGAGAATCGCCTAAGCCCAAGAGTTGGAGGTTGCTGTGAGCTGTGTGATGCCACAGCACTCCACGGAGGGCAATAAAGTGAGACTCTGTCTCTAAAAAAAAAAAAAAAAAAAAATTAAAACCACTTTTGAGCCTTGGCCCCCATAGTACAGTGATTAGGGCACCAGCCACGTATACCAAGGGTGGCGGCTTTGAACCCAGCCCGGGCCAGCTAAACAACTGCAACCAAAAAAAAAAAAAAAAAAAAAAAAATAATACCTTCATCACCCCGAAAAAGAAACTTTTTACTTAATAGCAGTCATTCCCTATTTCTTACAAAGCCCTCAGCCCTAGGCAACCACTAAACTACTTACTGTCTCTACAAAATTGTCTATTTAGGACACTTCATATAGATCAGCGGTTCTCAACCTGTGGGTCATGGCCCCTTTGTAACAATGAAAATACATCTCAGCATTCAGAAGGTTGAGAACCACTGACATAAATGAACTCATATACTCTGTAGTCTTCTGTGGCTGGTTCTTTCACCTAATACAGTATTTTCATGTTTTTTCCATGTTATGGTCTATATTGGTATTTCATTTTTTAAAAACTGCTGAATAATATTGTATTGTATCAATATACCACATTCTGTTTATTCATTAATCACCTGATGGACATTTGAGGTGTTTCTATATTTTGGCTAATATGAATATGCTACAATGAATAGTTGTAAGTTTTTGTGTAAACATACATTTTTATGTATGGTAACTGTATGTTTAGCCTTTTAAGGAACTGCCAGGTTATTTTCCAAAGTGGCTACACCACTTTACACGCCCATAACAGTGAATGAGGGCTCTGATTTCTCCACATTTTGTCAATACTTCTTATTCTGTCTTTTATTTTTATTTTATTTTTTTGAGACAGAGCCTCAAGCTGTCACCCTGGATAGAGTGCTGTCGCATCACAGCTCACAGCAACCTCCAATTCCTAGGCTCAAGCGAGTCTCTTGCCTCCTCCTCCCAAGTAGCTGGGACTACAGGCACCCACCACAACGCCCGGCCATTTTTTGGTTGCAGCCATCATTGTTGTTTGGCAGGCCTGGGCTGGATTCGAACCCACCAGCTTAGGTGTACGTGGCTGGCGCCTTAGCCCGCTGAGCCACAGGCGCCGAGCCTATTCTGTCTTTTAAATGATAACCACTCTACTGAGTTTGAAGTACCTCATTGTGATTTTGATTTCCAGTTCCCTGATAGCTAATGATGCTGAGCCTCCTTTCAAGTCTTTACTGACAATTTATATATCTTCTTTGGAGAAATGTCTATTCAGATCCTTTGCCTATACTGTGAATTTTTTTTTTTAAGTAACTGAGCTGGCTCGGCACCAGCCACATACATCAAGGCTGGCGAGTTCCAATCTGGCCTGGGCCAGCTAAAACAACAATGAAAAACCAACAAAAAACAGCTGGGCGTTGTGGTGGGTGCCTGCAGTCCCAGCTACTTGGGAGATTGAGGCAAGAAAATCACTTGAGCCCAAGAGTTGGAGGTTGCGGTGAGCTGTGATACCACAACCACTCTACCAAGAGTGACATAGTAAGACTGTTTCCAAAATAATAATAATACTAATACTAATACTAATAATAATTGAACTATAGGCATTCTTTAATAAATCCCTTATTAGTTACATAGTTTGCAAAAATGTATGTCCCCCTAAAAGAGTTCTCCCATTCAATGGGTTTTCTTTTAATCGTGTTGGTGTTTGAGGCACAAAAGGTTTTAATTTTGATGAAGTTTAATTTATCTATTACTAATTTGTTTGCTTGTGCTTTAGATGTCATGTCTATGAAACCACTGTCAAATCCAAGGTCATGATTTATCTTCTAAGGGTTTTAGAAGTTTGGCTCTTAAATTTACACCTAAATTTTGAGTTAATTTTTGTATATGATGTGAAGTAGGAGACTTAACTTCTTTCTTTGCATGTGAATAGCTAATAGTCTCAGCATCCTTTGTTGAAAACACTATTGTTTCCCCAACCGACTGGTTTTGGCATCCATTAAAAATCAACTTATCATATGCATGATGATTTATTTCTGAATTCTCGACAATATTCTATTGATCTGTATGTCTATCCTTAGGCCAGTAGCACAGTATCTTGATTATTATAGCTTTGTATAAAATTTCCAAATCAGGAAGTGTAAGTTCTCTTACTTAGCTGTTCTTTTTCAAAGTCATTTTTGCTGTTCTGGATCCCTTGCATTTCCATATGTATTTGCCGTCCAGTCTGCAAAGTCAGCTGGAATTTTTGACAAGAATTGTGTTTAATCTGCTGAGTGGTCTGCAGATCAAGATGGGAAACATTACTAACTTAATATTAATCTTTCAATTGCAGGATGAGGAGCTGTTTTACATTTAGGTCTTTAATTTCTCTCAGTGATGTTTTGTAATTTTCAGGGTTTAAGTTTTATATTTCTTGGCCGGGTGTGGTGGCTCACACCTGGAATCCTAGCACTTGGGAGGCCGAGGTGGGTGGACTGTCTGAGCCAGAGCGAGACCTGGTCTCTAAAAATAGCCGGGCACTGTGGTGGGGGCCTGGAGTCCCAGCTACTTGGGAGGCTGAGGCAAGAAAATCGCTTAAGCCCAAGAGTTAGAGGTTGCTGTGAGCTGTGATGCCACAGCACTCTACCACTCTACCCAAGGTGACATAGTAAGACTCTGTCTCAAAAAAATACATAAAATAAAAAGAAATAATAAGTTTCATATTTCATTGTTTAATTTCCTAAGTATTTTACTCTTTTTAGTACTATTATAAAATTGTAACTTCGTTTTTGGTTTGTTAATTGCTACTGTGTAGCAATACAACTTATTTTTGAATAATAATCTTGTATCCTGAAACTTTGAACTCATTTATTAGTTTAGTGGTTTTTTTAGTGGATTCTTTAGGTTTTTCTATATACAAGATCACGTCATCTGTGAATATACATTTCTCCAAACTTGTAGTAACTTAACTCCAGAGCTCCTATGGAGAACTGTTATACCTATCATATCTACATATGTTAAAAACCCAATAATGTATTATTGTTATTACTTTATATAATTTTGTCTGTTAAAGAAACTAAAAAAAGAAGTGCAAGTATGTATTTATAGAGTTTTCTTATATCTACCATTTCAGTTCTCTTCATTGATTCCTATGAATTCCATTTACAATCTGGTGTAATTTCCTTGCTCCAATATAACTTCAGTCACATCCATTTTCTTTGCACAGTTACAGCCAAAAATATTACACTTCTGTATGTTATAGGTTCAAAAATGTAGTTATAAAGACATGGTTCTATACAACTGATTTTTAATGATTTTAAGGAGGAGAAAAAAAGATGCATTTATACTGTTTTTCTAATTATATGATACCTATACTGGTGGCTCTTTGCTTTTTTCATTTGGATTAGAATTACTGTCTGAAGTCATTTGCTTTCAACCTAAAGAACTTCCTTTGGCTTGGCACCTATAGCTCAAGTGGCTAAAGTGCCAGCCTCATATACCAAAGCTGGTGGGTTCGAATCCAGCCCAGACCTGCCAAACAACTATGACTACTCAACCAAAAAACAGCCGGGTGTTGTGGCGGAGCACCTGTAGTCCCATCTACTTGGGAGGCTGAGGCAAGAGAATCACTTTAGTCCAGGAGTTGGAAGTTGCTGAGAGCTGTGATGTCAGGGCAATTCTACCCAGGGCAACAGCTGGAAGCTCTGTCTCAAAAAAACAAACAAACAAAAAAAAAACTTCCTTTGGTACATCTCATAAGGAAGAAATTTTATTTCCACATATTTGTCTGCTACTAAAGAGTTCTCTCAGTTTTTATCTAAGAATGTCTTTATTTCACCTTCTTTTTTTTAGGGGTGAGTGTTTACGAGTCACAATCTTGCTCTATTTCCAGGCTAGAGCACAGTGGTGCCATCATAGGTCACTAAAACCTCAAACTTCTGGACTCAAGTGATCCTTGTGCCTCAGTCTCTCAAGTAGCTGGGTCTACATGCATGTACCTCCATGCCTGACTGATTTTTCTTTTTGTGAACATAGTACCTCACCCTTGCTCAGCCTGGTCTTAAACTCCTGGCCTGAAATGATCCTCCCAGCTTAATGTCCCAAATTCTAGGATTATAGACGTAAGGGACTGCACTTAGCCCTCACCTTTATTTTTAGAAGACAGTTTTACAAGACATAAAATTCTTGGTTGACTTTTTTCTTCTTTCAGCAGTTTGAATATGTTACCCCACTGTCTTCTGGCCTCTGTTATTACCAATGAGAAGTCAACTGTTAATCTTACTGGTATACCCTTTGGTACAATGAGTTTTATTTTTCTGTTGTTACTGTCAACATTTTTTCTTCGTCTTTCAGCATTTTGACTGTGATGTACCTAGGGTATAGATCTCTTTGAATTTTCCTACTTGAATTCTTTGGGCTGCTTAAATGTGTATATTAATGGTTTTCATTAAATTTGAAAGTTTTCAGCACTATTTTTTGTACACCTTTCTCTTTCTTATCTACTTCTGGTACTCCTATTATTCCTATCTTGGTGTGCTTAACTGTGCTCCACGTTATACTAAGGCTCTGTTCATTTTTCTATCTCCTTTCTTCTCTGTGTTCTTCAGAATGCTTATCTCTACAGATGTTATCTTCAAGTTTGCTGGTTCTTTCTTCTGCCAGTTCAAATCTACTCATGAGTCCGTCTAGTCAATTTTTCATTTTAATTGAGATGCTCTTTTTTTTTTTTTTTTTTGAGACAGAGCCTCAAGCTGTCACCTTGGAGAGAGTGCTGTGGCATCACAGCTCACAGCAACCTCCAATGCCTCTGCTCAAGTGAGTCTCTTGCCTCCGCCTCCCAAGTAGCTGGGACTACAGGCGCCCGCCACAACGCCTGGCCATTTTTTGGTTGCAGCCTCGTTGTTTGGCAGGCCCGTGCTGGATTTGAACCCGCCAGCTCAGGTGTATGTGGCTGGTGCCTTAGCCCGTTGAGCCACAGGCGCCGAGCCTGAGATACTCTTATACTCCAAAATTTTCATTTGGCTCTTTTCCATATTTTCTATGTTTTTACAGTTATTCTTTATTTGATAAGCCATTATTATCATAGCTTCCTGTATGTCTTTAAGTATAGTTTCTTTTCATTCTTTTGATCATATTTATAATGGCTGCTTTAAAGTCACTGTTAAATCTGATATCTGGGCTCCCTTCAGGAAATTTTTATTGCCTGCTTTTTCTTGTGTATGGGTCATACTTTTTGTTTGTCTCATAATTTTGTGTTAAAACTGGGCATTTTGGGTTAATATGCTGGTAGTAACTCTGGATTCTGACTCTCCTTCCTCCTTTCAGTTTGATGTTTGCTTAATTATTTTTAACCTATTTAGTAATGTCTATTTCTCTAAGAGACTGGTAAAGCTTTTGATGCTGTGCCTAGGAGTGTAACCTTGGGCACACACAGAGTCTCCCTTAGATGACATTTAGCAGGACCCTATTTGACTGTCTTTTTCCATAATCTCTCTGTTAAGCTTTCAGCCTCTTTTGGTCTTATACCCAGCTGTTAGGCGCCACTAATTGCTGTCTGAATTCTCTATTGTTTTTGACAATACTCTGGGGGCATAAATTGCTTCAAAGTCTGATTCATTTAAAATCAGGAAGGGGTAGTTTTTGCTTCGGCCTCATTAGCTCTTTCCCTGATTCTCTGGTGAACCAGCAGGCCCATGGTTTAGCTTACTCTTAATTAAGAAGAGCTACTGGTCTCCTTTTATTTGCTTACCATCAAAATCTCCATTGTTCTGGAGAATGTCCCTACATCTGAAATTCCCCACACTCTGTTCTAACCAACTGCCTTTCTCCTTGGGCAAATGCTCTGAGCTACCACTCTGAGCATGGTCAGACTAATCTCCTGGGCTTGCCTCGTGTAGAACCTCTAAATATGAGTGAGCAGGGACAAAGACAATGGAGCCATAGTATTCCTGGCCTGAAATATCTGGGACAGAGCTTCCTTACTATGAGTGTAGTATGGATGTGGAGAGAGAAATGACTCTAACCTCACTGCCATACTCATCCAGAATTTACCCTCTTCACCTTGGAGTTGGAACGGATGAGAAAAGCTGATAGCATGCCTCTCCCAATGAGACACCATTTTCTTTGGGAGCTGAGAATTCCTGGGTTTGAATAATCTGACTCCATCTGCTGGCCAGAGTCAAATGCTTCAGGGATGGGCACCTGACCCAGGACCCAGAGTCCTTCACATGGAGGCTAAAGCTGAGACTAGAGGTCTACTAACTTGCTAGGCAGAAAAAGGCAAGGCACAGCAAAAGAGAAGACTACTATCCTGAGACGACTGCCTCAGGTTCTCAAAAAAAGCCTTTCTCCTTGCAATCAGGTCCACTTTGAGGGAGTTCAATGAGCTTTCAGTAATTAACTACAAAAAGAGTCTAAATAACCACTGTCTAGAATGGCCTTAAGGAAAATTCTACTTTGAGCAAACCTCAAATTAATCCTTCTTGGAAAGATCGAAAATAGCCCCAGGGGCTCAAGGAAAAGCTCCCTGTCACTTATGAGACCCACCCTTAGTACCTTGATTATGTTCTGACTCCTCATTGGCCACTCTCATGAGAGCATCTAGTACCAAAGCGTTGTCCAGCCATGTGTACCACTCCTCTAACTCCTGAAGGAAGCTGGCTGTACCCGTTGATTCTGACACCTTTCGAGTTGCCAGTTTGCAAAGGCGCTCAACAAAGCCAGGGATGCTAAGAAGGGCCGCTGCCAGGAGAGAGAAAAAGAGGAAATTTTTGAAATAGACACCAGCAAATACCAGCTTTAAAGCCCTCAACAAATATCTGCATAAGAATGATTTTTACTATGTTAAGAATCTTTCAAAATCAAATGCCAAGTCAAGGTAAAATAGTAATAAAGTTACAGAAATAAGCTCAATTTTTAGCAAGTGCAGGGAAGAGCCTCCCCCGCTTTAAATCTGTTGGTGATAATACAAATTGGAATAACTTTTATGTTTTAAGTTCATGTGACTTTGAGCCAATAAGTCCATTTCTAGGAATTTATCATAAGAAATAACAAGTCATATATACACAGGTATCTGTACAAAGATATTTACTGATGTAGTTTCTGTACTAGCAAAATAGTGGTGATGATTAAATGTTCATCAATAGACTGTTAAATACAATGATATAGCCATTATGAAGATATACCATACAGATACTACGAATAAAGTGTATCTTTACATAGTGACTCAAAAAAGTTGTTTAAATTTACTTGTTAGAGGAAAAAAATACTACTATTTAAGCTCATTTTCTTCAAATGGATCAAATTTCCATCAACAGGGAGCTAGTTAATAAATGATAATATGTCCATAGAATACTATGTAGTTATAAAAAAGAATAATAATTCTCTGTAGTAGAATGGAATGCTTTGCAAGATAAGGTCTAAAAAGACAGGGGTGATGCCTATTTTACCTATTTATATCACTATATAAACAAACAGGAAAAAAGAATCAACCTTGTTCTCTCCCTTTCCCTAACCCACAGTTGGACACACATAGAACATAATAGCTAGAGGGATAGATGACAAACTGGGAATAGGTTACCACAGGGAAGGGGACACATTTCTACTGTATACTTGCCACTCCTTCTGTACTGGCATTTTTTTTTTATTATTAAATCATAGCTGTGTGCATTAATGCAATTATAGGGTACGATGTGCTGGTTTTATATACAATTGAAAATACTTTCATGAAGCTGGTTAACATGGCCTTCAAGTTTGAGTTTTTTGTTTTTGTTTTTTTTTTGAGAGACAGAATCTCACTTTGTCACCCGTGGTAGAGGGCTGTGGCGTCACAACTCACAGCAACCTCCAACTCCTGGGCTTAGGTGATTCTCTTGCATCAGCCTCCCAAGTAGCTGGGACTACAGGTGTCTGCCACAAAGCCCGGCTATTTTTGTTGTTGTTACAGTTTGGCTGCGGTCAGGTTCGAACCCGCCACTGTCGGTATATGGGGCTGGCGCCCTACTCACTGAGCCACAGGCACCACCCAAGTTTGAGATTTTTTTAAAACCTTAGATGTAAGCCAGGCATAGAGGCTCACGCCTGTAATCCTTGCACTTTGGGAAGCTGAGGTGGGTGGACTGCTTGAGCTCAGGAGTTCAGAGACCAGCCTGAGCAAGAGTGAGATCCCCATCTCTACTAAAAATATATATTAAAAAAAAAAAAAAAAAAAAGGGCTCGGCGCCTGTGGCTCAACGGGCTAAGGCAGCAGCCACGCACACCTGAGCTGGCAGGTTCAAATCCAACCCAGGCTGCCAAACAAAAATGGTGGCTGCAACCAAAAAATGGCCGGCATTGTGACGGGTGCCTGTAATCCCAGCTACTTGGGAGGCGGAGGCAGGAGACTTGCTTGAGCCCAGGAATTGGAGGTTGCTGTGAGCTGTGATTTGCCCAGGAATTGGAGGTTGCTGTGAGCTGTGATGTCACAGCACTCTATGCAGGGTGACAGCTTGAGGCTCTGTCTCAAAAAAAAGAAAGATCTCTCTCTTAAAAAAACAAAACAAAAACAAAAACTAATGGCTCGGTGCCTGTGGCTCAACAGGCTAAGGCGCCAGCCACGTACACCTGAGCTGGCGGGTTCGAATCCAGCCTGGGCCGCCAAACAACAATGATGGCTGCAACCGAAAAATGGCCGGGCGTTGTGGCGGGTGCCTGTAATCCCAGCTACTTGGGAGGCGGAGGCAGGAGACTCGCTTGAGCCCAGGAATTGGAGGTTGCTGTGAGCTGTGATGCCACAGCACTCTAACCAGGATGACAGAGTGAGACTTTGTCTCAAAAAACCAAACCAAAACACCTTAGGTGTTTATTATTATTTTCTAAAAATAAATAAAATAAATAAATAAATAAAAGGCTTGGATTCTATATGAAGATCTTCACATAGCTGGATTTTTATCCTTATACTTCTTTTCTCCAAGTGAAAATAGTTCCAATTTCTTTAACTGTTCTTCCCAGAAAACTCTGGAAAAATCTAGTCTTCCCCATTCTTCCACAATGCACAAACTCCTTCACACCTGATGTGCCGAGCATTCACTAACTTTCCACTGCAGAGATTCCTGAGCTTTTTTGAGTTATTTATCTCTTAAAAAGCTGATGAAAGCCATAGACCCAGGAAAATCACTAGTCCAATTATACTCAGCAACTTATATACAACCTTGGGGGCCAGTGTCCCGGCATCAGAGTCTTTGCAATTCTCAGTTTCATCAGTAGCTCTTACACCTCCACCTTGTTGGTTAATGTTTAACTGGTTGACAACAAAACACCCACAATTACTGGGAATTTCTGCAAAAGGAGTCATCTTCTCTTTTATTTGTTGAAACATCGGTTTTTCCCACATACTGCTGTAAAGATTCCCTTGACACATTAGGCCTTGCTTCCCAGCTTATTACGTAAATCAGACCCTCTCAGCTAAGTGTCACCTATAAATGGATAATTATGTGCCCTATGGCTTCACCTACATCTCTGACTAAAATCTTGAATGATGTTTTATCCCCCAGATGGAAGATTGTTCCCATTTGAATCGACATAAGGAATAATTGATAGTTCTAAGAATCTCAAAAAGGCTTGATTATATTTCTTATATAAGCTCCAGGAAGACAGCATAAATCATTATTTTGCTGGACAAGAAAAATAGCTCACAAGTACAGTTTACTAAAAACAAAACAGAATCTTTTTGGCAACATCCTATAAACTTAAGCTTTTCATACTGTTCTGATCTGAATTGTGCTCCCCTCTCAAATTCGTATGTTGAAGCCCTAACCCCCAAAGTGACTATATTTTGAAACAGGGCCTTTAGGGAATATGACAATTAATTACAGGTGTCAACTTGACTGAACCGAAAGATGCCTACAAGGCTGATGAAGCACTGTTTCTGGGTGTGTCTGTGAGGGTTGTTTCCAGAAGAGAATGGCGTGTGCGTCCATGACTGAAAGGGAAGACCTACCCTCCTACGTGTGGATGGGTCTCACACTTACGACCTCATTTAACCCTAATTACCTCCGTGTAATAGTCAGGGCTCTCCAAAGAGAACCAATAGGACATAGGAGAGGGGAATGGGGACCCACAGTAAGGCACCAGCCTACCACCTGGAGAACCAGAGAAGCTGGTAGCACAATGATGCAGCCCAAATAGGTAGCAAATACCAAACATTTACAGGCTGCCGAGAGGATTAAATAAAATCACTCTTCTAGGTAAAGCAGTTAGCTAAGTGTTTGCCACACAGCAAGAGCTTAACAAATGTTACCTCTTGTCAGTATATATGTAAGTCAGCTTTGAGGTATATTTAGCTAACATAATTTAGATAATGAAGTTCACATGATTTTAAAAAATTTATATTTTATGATTTACTAAAATAAGAACTTCCTAAAAGTCATAAGAAAGGGAGAATGAGAAGAAAACCCTACACAGACTAAGGAAGGCCTTGTGTCTATGGATAAGAGGAAAAACAAACCTGGAGAGAGGTCCACCAACTTCTTTCTCTCTGCATGACTAAAACATATAAAACTCTATTACCTAATAACCTATAAAATATAGTTGGACCACCTGGTGTTCATAACTAAAACTAGACATTAATAGGGTTAATAAAGGTTTCATATTCAACATTAGGAAGAGAGGCTGCTGTGTAGCACTTAAAAACTCTGCAGAGAGGGCAGTGCCTGTGGTTCAGTGGGTAGGGTGCCGGCCCCATATACTGAGGGTGGCAGGTTCAAACCCAGCCCTGGCCAAACTGCACCAAAAAAGCCAGGCACTGTGGCGGGCACCTGTAGTCCCAGCTACTCAGGAGGCTGAGGCAAGAGAATCTCCTAAGCCCAGGAGTTGGAGGTTGCTGTGAGCTGTGATGCCACTGGCACTCTACTGAGGGCGAAAAACTAAGACTCTGTCTCTAAAAAACAAACAAACCTCTGCAGAGCTAACCCTGGAAATGCACAGGGCTAGCTAACTGGACTTCAGAAACAAAGTACTGTCCCACAGAGCATCACCAGGGCTACCTTGGATTGGCTGTGGTTTTCTACTGTTGTTTGGGGTTTTTTTGAGACAGAGCCTCAAGCTGTCACCCTGGATAGAGTGCTGTGGCATCACAGCTCACAGCAACCTCCAATTCCTGGGCTCAAGCGAGTCTCCTGCCTCTGCCTCCCAAGTAGCTGGACTACAGGCGTCTGCCTGGCCAT
>CAUYRH010131125.1:0-26884 GCA_963574655.1 Perodicticus potto | reverse complement strand
TATCAATGAATGGACACAGTCAATTCATGGAATTGAGGCCTAGGAAATTCATAAGAAATTGACCTAGGCATGGGAAATGGGGGTTCCACATTTAGTCCTAAGTGTAAAGTGAAGGAGACACCAAGGCACAGGTGTCTCCTTGGCAGTTGTCCAGACTTTTTGGCTATTGGAGCCTCTGGTAGGGTTTGGAGATCCCCCTCCTTGCCTGTCATCCAGCCCGTTGGTTCTTCAGCTGGCTGCCGCAGCACCAATACCACCAAGGAGGTGGCGGCAGGTCCGCCAGCTCCACTGAGCTGGCTAGGGCGCCAAATGTCCTGCATCAATTCTCCCTCTCCAAGTAGTAACTCCAACTGCTGTTAGGGAAAAAGGGCAAAGACTCTATCTAACTGCTTCCTGCTGAATCGGACGATGATAGAAGGGAGCAGTTAGGGTTTCTCCGGAGGGAGAGTGATACAGGGGTTCGTGGACTGGAACCATCTTTATTGCGTGTGGCTTGATGACATTTCTGGAAAACATAAATCTGATTAGTATAATCAGTAATAGGCAAAGGTAGAACAGTGTCAGACCATATTAGGATTTTTCTTGCTGTTTCCTAAATGATAACTTCAAACTTTCTTTTGGCTCACAAGTGCAGGTGGTCTGTGGTTGGCTGTCTTCATTGTCTGCCTCCATAGAAGATGGAGGGTTCCAGTATTTTGTTCGTGAAAGATGTATGCAGGAATTGACTTCTATAACTTTAACAGCTGTAGAAGAAGACAAGATAACAGGAAAGGGGACTTCCCAAGTTGGGGTTAGGGAGGGTGAATTAGAGGGGAGAATTTTGAATATGACTAGATCTCCAGGAGGGAAAAGTTCCTGTTTTAGTTAGTATGTCCTTCCCCAAAAGGGGAGCAGGACTTTCAGGCATGATTAGGGAGGCATGAGAGAACAGAAGTCATCCCAATTGCAGCTTAAGGGCTGGGAGAAAAATTTGGTAACCAGCTTCTCAGACACCCCCTGTATAGTTGTGGATTTGGGAGAAAAAAGACCAGGGTTAGAGAGAAGTAAAGAAAAGGTTGCTCCAGTGTCCAAAAGAAATTTTATCTCCTGGTGTTCCACTATAAGGCAAACCTGGGGCTCTCGAGGAATGGGGATATATCTCAATGGCTGAACCTGGAACAATTTGGGCCATAAGATAAATAACACAGCATGGGATTATAATCTAAGATATTAAATACCTATAAACTCCTACTGATATAAATTAATGATTAAATAAATAAATAAGAGAGAGAGAGTGACAATGAATAGACAAAGTGCCCATGAAGAATTCCATATACAAACTGTTGCTGTCTAATTTATGGAGATACTCCCTTGCTTAAGAAGGACCCCTTACATGTAGGCTCCACGCAGTGACTTCCTTCCAAAGAGCACAGTATGGAAAGTAGGACAGAAAAAGTACAACTTTATTGTGGAAAAAACTGACAAACATTATCTCAGCCAGATGATCAAGTTTGACTTGCTTCTGTAGTTCTCCCTCAAATCCACAACCCCAGTGCAATCATGAGGAAAACACTAGACAAATCCCCACTGAGAGACGTTCTGTAAAACAATGCACCCAGTACTCCTAAAATTGTCCATCCCATAAAGAACAAGATATCCTGAAAAACTGTTAACTGTCTAAAGACCTTGAGGACGCATAATGACTAAGTGTCACATGGTATCCTGGATGGCACAGAAGAAAGAACATTAGCTAAAAAATAAGGAAATCTGAATAAAGTACAGACTTCAGTTAGTAATAATGTACCAAAAGCAGTATCAATAGTAACAGTGCACTGATACTGATTCATCAGATTGGTTCATTAGATGAACCATTAGTAGTACACTATGTCAAATATTAACAATAGGAAAACTGGGTGTGGGCTAGATGGAACTCTCTGTACTCTCTTTATAACTTTTATACAAATTTTAAATTTTTATAAAATAAAAAGTATATGATTTTCTTGAATTTTTATATAGATAAGTACATAGTTACACACATATATACATACATAGTAAAAAGATGGAAGGTTCTACATCAAGCCATTAACATTGGATATTGCTCTCTCTTCACTTCTCCTCCCCTCCTTCTCTCCCCCTGTCCCCCGTGTGTCCTCTCTCTCTCTCTCTCTCTCTCCCCTCCTCCTTAATGCTGCTCTGCAGCTTCCCCCGCCAATAAAGACCTTTCCTACAAAAAAAAAAAAAAAAAAAAAAAACATTGGTTATTGGTGGTGGTGAGATTAGAAAGTATTATTTTCTTGTTTTGTTCAACTATATATATGACTTTACAGTACAAAAAGAAAAAGAAATTTTAAACCTTCCTTTGGAACAGAATACTTCCTTGACATAAATGCAAAGGAAGAATTACAGCTAATATCAAAAATTCCTAAGGAATAGAACAATTCTGTCAGGAGAAAATACAAAAATTTACTTTTTAATTAAAAATTTTCTTCCCAGCATATTCTTTGATAATGCCTAAGGATAATTGCAAAGAGGAACAATTATTTCTTGAATTAAAGTTCTGACAAAACGTAGTCAAGAAAGAGTCCCAAATTGACCTTACAGAGGAATTTCAGTTCCCTATTTTAATCCATTCATTTTCCTCATTCTAACTTTTTATGTAATTTAAGATGTTTAAAAACACTAGAGAGGCTCTTCTGAGGCTCCAAGAAGGTGCCGTGGGATGTCCATTGAGCTCAGTTCTAGGCACACCTGCTCGAGCAGCCTCTCACATTATACATTAGAAGCTGATGGTCATGTACAATGTTTACCTTCTCCTGTGGGAAGCAGTTAGCTACTTTAAGCACAAATGTATTCTGTCATTCCCATAATGGCATTGCTTACTCTATTTTAAATGATTAGATCACTCTTTGCTTGAGCTTATTCGGGTTAGGCTACCCACATGTTTTTCATAAATCATTTTAGTTACTCCTTTCTGATTCTATATTACTCACTGAGGGTGCACTGTTTTGTCAATCAATATGTTAATAGCAGAAAAATATTAATGTATGAATAATAATAAAAGCCCCTAACTTTAAAGAGATCTTAGGAAAGAGGAAGGGTCACAATGAGATAGATAAATTAGTATACTTACGGAATGAATGCTACAAAGGAAAGTTCAAAATCAGCAAAAATGAGCATTCACAACCAGGAGAGAATACGCTTATGTAAAAGGACGGAGGGAAGGATTTGCAAAAAAGATGATGGAGAAATGTGTTCTGGTTAATCCCTGGTGGTGTTGGGTGCAATGTTTATCCTCCCTTCTTCAGGTTTCTACGTAGAGAAACATCAGCTGGAATAACACTCTTGACCACTCTCCACTCGTCATTCCCTCTCTAGAGATTTAAATAGTGAGTTCCAGAGCGGAAACTGAGCATGCATGTAGAAGCCTGTCCTCATGACCCTTTCATCTGATCTATTTTCTTCCACGCAGGAAGAAATCCTTAAAACCTCTTTCTACAATTAACTTTATCAATAATAAAGGTAACTCATCTCTGCTTGTCTCCCAAGTCTAACACAGAAAAAGAAGACAGGTGTTATTAACTTATAAGAGTTCTAGCAGTAGACTTTGAGATAGAAGAAGTGAGAGGAAATGATGAGCAAAGGCACAGACACAAAGTCTGGAGGAACACTGACTGTGCTACCTTGGCCGAATATGAGCATGAATGAAAAGAGAAGTGGAAGACGGAGTAAAAGGTAGATTGAAAATGGCATTAATTAGGATTCTCCAGGAAAACAGAACCAACGGGTTATGTAGAAAGATAAATAGAGAGAATTTTATTATAAGAAATTGGCTCATGCTGTAATGGAGACTGAGGAATCCCAAAACTCCTGTCTGCAAGCTGGAAGCCCAGGAAAGCTGATAGGGTAGTTTCAGTTCAAACACAAAGGCCCGAGAACGAGGGAAACCAATGGTGCAAGTCTCAGTTTGAATCCAAAGGCCCAAGCCCTGAGAGCTCTGGTTTCCGAGCTCAGGAGATGGATATCTCGGCTCAAGCAGACATAGAAAATTTGTTCTTCCTCTGCCTTTTTGTCCTGTTCAGGCTCTCAAGGGATTAGATGATGCGTGTTCACATTGGACATCATCATCATTACTCCTCTACTGGTTCCAATGCTAATGTCTTCCAGAAACACCTCAGACACACCCAGAAATAACGTGTTTATTAGCTATCTGGGCATCCCTCAGCCCATTCAAGCTCACACTTAAAATTAAGCATCACAACAACTATTCCTGAAAAATCCTGAAAGCCAGGCCAGGTATTCAGAGCTCATTTATAGTCAACAAAGAGGTTCTGTACTCCTATAATTGCAAAATATCTTATATTAAAGTAACATTCCCAAAGAAAATGGTTATAACCTCTGAGCAAATATTGAAAACAACTGCTTAAAGGAGCTGGAGAGTTACCATAAACGGGCTGAAATGGAGAAGAAGATTCAAATCAATCCTTGAAAAAACACAAAAAAAAGGGTGAGATCTACCCTTGGCTTTTCCACTGGAGCAGTCCCCAGCACTCTGAGCTAGAAGTTTACACTCATATTTTAAGATTCAGAACATAGTTTGAGATTGTCTTAGTAGTTGAAAATAGAAGGGGAAAATCCCACAGAAGAGGGAGTCATACCGGGGGAACCCCAAGCATATAAACTTTACTAAATCCTTGGTTGACCGATGAATTGTGCATGTGAGAGGTGACATTATAGGTTAACTCAGCAGGTGTAACAATAAACAACACCAAGCCTGCTGGAAAGTCTCTGAAAATATTTTAGCAGCTGCCCAATGCAAGATAGATAATTTGGAATTAAAAGGATAGGAAATTTTCAATATTTCAATAATCTCCAGGAAAGCCATGTCTTATAAGTAAAGACTATGTTCCAGAAATGAGGCATTGTGTTCTTAGGCCTATGTTCCTAGGACTGAAAGGCTAACCAATACTCATTCAAGATGATATGTTATTAATTTAACTTCTAATTAGAAAAAATTGAACACTTTGCAGAGAAAGATGACAGAATTTATATTCTCTACAAAGTTGCAACCATGATGTTCAGTATATAATACAAAAAAACCACAAGTTTATAAATCTTCAAGAAAATGATTCATCTAGAGTCAAAGGAAAATTAGTCAAATGCAACAGACTCACAGATGATGCAGACACTGAAATTAGACAATAAAGACTTGAAAATATAAAAATTATGGTAAGGGAAATAAGTGAAAAATTTAATATATGAGCTGAAAATATGAGAATTTCAAGGGAAATTGAAAACCATAGGAAAAAACAAAACAAAAATCCTAAACCTAAAAAATTTAACATCTTATTAATAAGTTAAAAATTCATTGTATGTGATTAACAGTAGAGTGGACATGAAAAAAGAGATCGCTAAACTTAAAGATAGGTCAATAAAATCATTTCATATGAAACATAGAGAGAAAAAATATAAAATTATTGACTAATGTTTAGTGACCTGTGGGGCAGTATCGAGAGGCCTAAAATCATGTATTTCATGTTCAAGAAAAAAAAGGAGGGGGAAATATATTCAGAACAAATATTCAAAAATAATATGAGACAAAATATTTGGTCAGGAACAGTAATCTATATCATTGAGGAAGTCCATAGCAGGATAAAAAAACTAAGCACAATAAAGTTAAAGAAACAAAATCTTAAAAGAAGTAAGAGGAGAGGAAAAAGACACATTGCATACGAGAGAATAAAGATAAGAAAGTTGGTTTACTTTTCACTAGAAAATAATGGAGGACAGAAGACAATGGAAAGTTACCATTAAAATCTATTACTAAGAAAATACTTTTTAAAAAATTAAAGCGAGGGGAAGATGTTTTCATGACAAAAACCAAGCCAACTTTTCATAAGCCAACAAACACTATAAGAAATGCTAAAGAAAGATATTTAGATTGAAGAAGAATGATGATGCTAGGAGAAAATTTGAGTCTACAGAAAGGAATGAGGACATGAAAATAATAAAAATAGAAATCATTTTTCTTTCTTTTTTAAATTTGGCAAAAGTCAGTCAAATGTTTAACAAAAAATAACAACAATATACTTTGAGGTTTATAATACTTTTAGAAGCAGAGTGACAATATCATGTAATGATAAGGAGGGGCGTGCAAATGAACAATGGGGTATCTTGCCACGTTTTTGGAGATGGGCAACAAAGTGGGCCAATTTAAATCGTGTGTTTAGGAGAGTCATACAGCAGCAGGACACAGGACAGAGCAGAAGGAGTAACTTAAGATAATAGATGTATTTAAGTAAGGACATGGAAATAGATAGGAAGTGGAGGGAAAATAACAGTGCTATGAATAAATTAAGTAGCACTTCCATTTCTGGAGGTTGGATAATAAAGAAGTTGATGTTATCATTAAAGAAACAGGGAACCCTGTGGAAAGAACTGCCATGGAAAGAAAACAAATGAGTTTACCTGTGGTCTTCTCAAGTCTAAAGTGTAGGTGAGATCATCATATACGTGGAGATGACAAGCATTTCAAAATGCAGGTCTCTTTTCTGATAAAAATTACATCGCCTGTCCTCAGAATATATGATCTTTGTGTGACTTTTTTTTTTATTGTATGTTGTGTGATCTATTGGAAATATTTAAATATATACAGGTTGCTAGCAAGAGAAATATGTGTAAACCATAGAAGAGCAGCTGATCTGTAAGACAGTCTGTCAAGGGGCCTTTTGGTCCAGAGCCTCATCTGTGAGCAAAGGTCCAAGACTAAAAGCCCCAAGCTTCAGGCCAGGCAAGGGTTGCACCTGCTTTTGTTCTGCAGTCACTGCTGGTGGTTTGTGACTAATTTTTAGTTCTTGCTCACATTACCACTTACCCTTCCTTCTCTACATTCTTGGTTTTTGTTTTTCATCTTTCTCTGAATTCAGCACTATGAACCCAGAAAAATGGGAAGACTAGTAGCAAAACCAAAGGCCAGTCTTTCGGCTTCTTGCCCTTCTCTCCCCGCCTCCCTCCCCCGCAGTTATCCAGTTGGGGGACCACGTATGCAGTTAGCTGTGACAGATGCCACCGGAGTTTGCCTTATGCATGAGTCATAGTCAAATTTTTATTCATTAAACCTTCTTCTAACTGACCTGGAGTCAGTTCTACTCTAAACCAAATTGGGAAGTAGACAAGGATATTTTTTATTCTGTCTATACCTTATTCATCCCCACATTTGGGGGCCTCGTAACAAAGGTAGCCAGTGCTACTTTACTTTCCTCAAACTGCCTAATGTCCTTGTTGGGTGCCTTCCAGATTCCCCAATCTCCATTTTTTTCTCTCCTTCTTACATCTTCTCACTCTTAGAAACTCCAAATTCCTTATTATTTCTAACCTCAGTGAAGACTTGGAAGAAAATTGGGTTGATTGACCTAATTCAAATAATAGTGTAATTATTCAATCTTGGCCTCAGCCTGAGCATCTTCCCCCTAAAATCTCTTTAACACATCCAGCCTCCAGGCCATGTGACAAAGGGGAAAACAAAAGATCTGCTTTTTATTTTAGTCTGTGATATTATAATGCTAAAATAAATTAGCACTAACCTATCCTATTCATTAGAATGCATTCCATTTCATGAAATATTGTTCAACATTCCAGGATAAAATCCAAACATAAGACAATGAGATTGTTGTATTCTTATTCTATATATGAAAAAACTACCCAGACGGGCCTACTTACCTTCCTCATTCTCTGGTATCCCTGGTTTCCTCTTTTGGGTGGAATATTATTGATAAGCACGTGTAGGTGCACATTTTCTCTGTCTGCTTCACGTAGACACACAATTTTAACAAGTTGGCTGCCTTACTCTTTTATTCCCTCTATTCAGGGCTATTTTTACTTTTTTTGACCACTAACAAGACATAAATAAGGTGTTATTAAGGTTAAGGTCAAAGGGGCCTTAACTTTGTTCCTAGTCTGGTCCAGTTTAAAATTTCAATCCATGTTATTGTGTAAGAGTTAAGTAAAGTTAAGTGAAGGGCAACTTCCTGCCCTTCCTCACCCTGATTATGTAGATTGTTTTTACCCTGGGAAGGTCTCTGCCCTTCTCCCTGTTCTCTAAAATCCAACTCTCCCCGCCCCACCCACAAAGTACCATCTCCATCCTCAGTCACCCCCGCACACAGCCAACACCAATGTCTTTTTCCCCTTCCTGATCTTTCATAGAACTTACTCAATATCACACACTTTATACCCCACATTCCAGCATTCTCAACTTGCTCCATGTGTGAACACCGCTTCTCCAATGTGACCATGAATTCCCAGACACGAGATCGTTATCCTATAAACCTTAACATGTCATGTGGTTCCAGGCACACGGGAAATATTGAGTGCCCAGAAGGCTTAAATTCTTTACATTTAAGGCTAAGACCCCGCGGAGAGCACTCAGTGCTACCTGCCAGGGATAGCTCCAGAGGCTCACCACTTGGCTCCCAATTTTCTAAATAGTTTCCAAAATGAAAACCCCAAAGTGTCTAGTGAGAACAAAGCAGGACCTAATAATGAACATGACATTTAAAGTATCAAATCCCAAAGCAGTGAAAAAATTCCACATTCTTTCATTTAACTGGTATTTCTTGAGTATTTCCCGTGCTCATGTACGTTGTACTTACTCAGGAGAAAAAGTTAGTAGAGGATACAGTCCCTGTGCTCCAAGGATGCAAAGAAAATACTAAAAAGGTAGAATCAGGAAATGACTAGATTCAGGTCTTCTCAGGAACAAAGAAAACAGCAAATAATAGAAGGAAATGGTTAAAAAGGATTTACTTGTTTTATCTTAATCATAATCATCAGTTTGTGTTTAATTGGGTGACTAAAGTATGCAAAAACACTGAGTTTATCACAGAAAATTGTCTAAAACAACATGGAAAGCACATACTTTTGTGTGCTTAAATGAAACAAGTTAAAATTTAAATTATTATATACTGCACAGCCAAATGTCACTGATAAATAAGAAAACAAAGAGTGCCTGTCTGTGGTATCTTTTAAACATCAGTATGACATCAGTTGAAAGAAAAAGTAATTGCTTACAGACAAGACAATTTTCATGGCTGATAAACACATTAAATTGTCTTTGTCTTTGAGCTGATTTACTTTATATATTCCTCTAAAACAGAGTCATAATAGGCCAATGGAAACAAAATAAAATAGAGCATGTTATTCTGCCTTTTTTTCTTTTGGGAATAATCTCAGATTTGAACACAGTGATGAAAGGCGTCTGGCCCTGGTTGCTTCTAAGAGTCAACATGAATGTGCTGATGGATTCTGCAGTATCTGATCACGGGCTGAAATCACATGTAAAGTAAGTGACAACTAACACAGATCTAGGTGGAGAGCAAAACACCAGCGATACGAATTACTAACTATCCCACTTACGTTAGTATGTTCATTTTAATAAAAACCTTTGGGAGAAGAGTACAACCTGAAAGGCATTGGGCTTTCAAGTGTGTGTGATAAGAACATGGACAGCTCTGGATTGTCTCCTTTACCTGGAGCGGGGTCCCCTACAGTCCCTCACCCCATGCACTTACTTTAATCAAAGCTCCTCTCAGATGTCACCTCTTCATACAGGAATTCCAGGAACACCCTGCCTCCAATTCCAGCACCCTGTTCCTAGTACCCCTGATTTCCAAAATATTCTGCTACATTATGGTGGCATAATAACCAATCCTCAGATATCAGTAGCTTAAAAAAAAAGTTTATCCCTATGAAAAATTCACTGAGTCTGAGCAACTATCCCAGGCACTCCTCCTGTGTAGTCCTTATCAATAAATAGAGCCAATGGTCCTGCTACAGCAAGTTATAGTAAAGAGTCAAGGCCAGGAAATGAATGCTCCCACCCAAAGATGACACGGATCACTTCCACTCACTTTTCCCTGGCCAAAGACACAGGGAACTACTAGTGGGAAGGAAAGTACCATTCCTCTATCTGTTTGAGTGGGTCAGTGATATCTGGCTCTTCGTGTTCCATTTTTCTGTATAATATCTTTACCTAACATCATATAAAATCCATTATTTGTGGCTCAGCATCAGCCACATACACCAAGGGTGGCAGGTTCGAACCCAGCCCAGACCAGCTAAACAACTGCAACAAAAAAAAAATAGCCAGGTGTTGTGGCAGGTACTTGTAGTCCTAGCTACAAATCGCTTAAGCCCAAGAGTTTGAGGTTGCTGTGAGATGTGACGCCACAGCACTCCACAGAGGGAGACATAGTGAGACTCTGCCTCAAAAAAAAAAAAAAAAAAAAAATTCTCTTATTTGTTACTGTGCATCTCTCCTCTCTAGAGTAAAAGCCCTGTTGGTCAAGGGACTTGTCTACTTGCTGGCTGCCATGCCCTCAGATCTTAGAACAGATATTCTGAATAAATATTTGTTGAATGAACAAAAAGAATGCAAAAAATGGCATACTTTACATAAGGAATTACAAGTGCAAATGCTGTTAATACAACGAGGGAAGAGATCAAGGTTAGAACTCTGGCTTCTGGAGAGATTTTGTCTCTACCAAAGCCTGCCAGTTGTTGCCTTGATCAACCATGAACCCAGGATGGCCAGATCTTCTGATTTCTCACGAGAAGTTAAAAATCTCGATCTTTAAAAAACGAAAGTTCTGACTTTTTCATGTGACCCAAAAGTTTTCCAAACCATGTGCAGTTTACACCCAGGAAACATGATGTCAGTCTACGCCTTTTGCTTTTGGTGGAAAACATGTGTTTTAAGATTTACAAAGTTCCTCTCCAGTGGAGAAAGAGAGAAAAGGGGAATAATAGAAAGTCCACGTCCATCTCACCTGCATTCTAATTTGGAGGGATCCCTGGCTCACCTTTCTGCCTGTCACTCCTACCCCTCTTTACCTAGGAATTTAGAAAAAATACCTCTTTATATTTATAGAACTATTAGTGGTTTCCTTTATTTCCAAATATCTTGAAAAGTGAGGAGGGGTCAACTCCACCTTTGATCATGCTATTGTGTATCTTACAAACAGTATCTAAATAAGAATCCACAGGAAAACTTCCGCAAGGCAAAAATATTTAAAATAAAGAATTGCTGTGATTAGAATAGAACTGGCAGCATAACAGATCTAATAATCTATTTCATGTAACAGATGAGGTCCAAACCAGAAACTCTTCTCCATAACCAATAATTTGATCTGCTTACATAATGAGGTTTCTTTTTCCTTGCCCTAAAGTTGAACTTTGTCTATAGAGGAACTGCCAAACACATTTTCACAGTAAAGAAATGTTATTTTCCGATGTATCACCCATGAGGTTTTAGTTCAGATTAAAATGTTCAAAAATCAAATTTCTGTATTTCCTTGGATCCAGCTCAGGGTGATTTAGTAACAGTCTTCCTCCTACTCCTCTTCTCCCAAGGGAATTATTCCTGAGCATGATCAGTCAAACTGTAAGTGGAATTGTGCATTTCAGCGGCCCCAAACCTATACTTGAGAGTTTTCCAGCTGTGGAATCAATGGGAAAAAAATGCCCCAGACTCTTCAATCAGGGGTGCAATACTGGATTCCAGGCAATCTGCTTTTGTAAGGAAGCAATTGAATTAAACAGGCTGCCCCTCCTCTGATGCAGAGAATTCTATCACTGCGCTCCAGCCCCAAGCAGCTTACATGCCATTCCCCCTGTATGGTGCTGGCCTTTCAGGTCTCTGCTGGGACGCCTGTCACATATTGGCTCTTATTCTAGGATAACTGGGAAAATAAAAAAATATCTAACAACATTCTCAGTACCCAGCCCATCCTCTAGTGGAAATCCTCACAATAAACAGACTTTCCGTGGACTTTAGATATGCTAGTAATTAACCTCACCAGGCTACCCTAGATGCCTCTGGATAGCATGAGCTTGAAATAAATAAGGTTTTTCGTCCATGATTTGTAAACAAAATTGTCAAGACTGAAATTGGAAATCTTGTTCTTACAGAGGCAAATGGAAAATAGGAAAATCTCTGGAGATAGCCCATGAGCAAAGTAAAATTGCTTCCATAGAATTCTAGAAATCGTTTATTTTCAAAATTCGAACATTGACTTGATTCTGAAAATCATTACAGCATTACTCTCCCAAAGAGTTCTCTTTAAAGTGGCCACTGATTTGACAAAACTATCAATTTCAGTTAATATGGCCTTTAAGAATATGCCTTGAAATTTCCTTTTGCATACACATAGATACAGCTTAGCAAACAGAAATTGAGGCAAGCCATCTATCTGCTGGGTGACTAAATCTTCAACATTCCTTAAACTGGTGCTGAATTAAAAGGTCCCAGATGACCATGTGAAAGCAGGCACAAAACTCCTAAATAGGAAGAGGATGATGGACTTGGGATGAAGAGAAAGAGAACTTATAATATGAGAAAAATTTGCAAACCAAAGTGCTCAAATACACAAAGAAATAAAATGCTGATGAAGAGAGTCCGTAAAATCAGCTATTCGGAGACTAATTCAATCCAATTAAGTTCAAAATAGTAAAGAAATGATTTTATAAAAAAAGATCAGAAAATTAAGGTGCTTAAAGGAAAAAATTCCAGAAGAATTTTATTTCTTTAATAAAACAAACAGGCAGAAATAAAACAATAATAGGTGAATGAGAAAAAGAGCCAATTAGAAATCTTGGAAGTGAAAAACATAGTAAAGAGTTAAAAGAATTCAATTGGTTGGCCAAATAAGTCGATACTCAAGTGAAGATTTTGTGAATTGGAAGGTTATCCGGAGGAATTCATCAGGAATGAGCATGAAAGAACAAACAGATTAAAATTATGAAAGATAAATTAAAGATGTGGGAGATTTAACGTGATGAATCTCAAAATTACTATCCTGATTGAAACCTGCTAGACAAAAAGAGTACAAAATATATGATTCCATTTGTAAGAAAATATTCTAATTTGTATTATTCTAATAAATAATCTATTATTTATATTATTCTAATTAATAAATTATTCTAATAAATAATTCTAATTTGACAGAAAGCAGGTCATGACTAGTTGCCTGAGACAGTGGAGTAGGGTGGGGCAGGATTACAAAGAACATGAAGCAAGTTTGGGAAGTGACAGGTTCATTATCTTAACTGTGGTGATGGTTTCACAAATTCACAGATCTGTATTTCAAAAGGTATACGATTGTATAGTCGAAACATGCAATGTATTGCATGCCACTTCTACCGTGTTAAGTAATTTTAATAAGTTTTTCCTTAAAAAATGAAAAGGAAATCAAGAAATACTGAAGGAAATCAATAATCACTAAAGATGATTCTTTGAGAAGACAAATTAAAGAGACGTATGGCAAGATCCATCAAGAAAAAACAGAGGCCGGGTGTGGTGGCTCAGGCTTATAACCCTAGCACTCTGAAAGGCCGAAGTGGGAGGATCACTTGAGTTCAGGAATTGGAGACCAGCTTGAGCAAGAGCCAGACTTTCTCTACTAAAAATAGAAAAATCACTTGGGTGTGGTGGTGTGTCCCTGCAACATCAGCTGCCAGGGAGTCTGAGACAGTGAGGCAGGAGGATTGCTTGAGTTCAGGAGTTTGAGGTTTCAGTGAGCTACGATTCCATTGCACTCTACCAGGGGCAACAGAGCAACGTGCAAGGTTCTGTCTCAAAAAAATAAGGAAGGAAGGAAGGATTGAATATTTGAACTCAAGATTTTAAAAATTAAAATACTATGCAATAACATGACAACTTAAGTGAAAAGAACCCATTTCCAGAAAAAGATGAACTATCAGATTGACCAAAGAAGATGTAGAAAAATAAGAATAAAGGAGTAACCATTTTTTATGGGTTGAATGGAACTCCCAAAAAGATACATTGAAGTCCAAATCCCCTGTACTTCAGAATGGGATCTTGTTTGCAAATGAGATCTTCATAGAGGTAATAAAGCTCAAATGAAATGATTAGGATGAACCCTATTTATATGACTGTATTCCTTAGAGAAAGGGGGAGTTTGAATGCAGAGGGCTGACACCCAAGAGCATTGGCCATGTGAAGACGTGCAGAGAGAAGACGGTTATGTGACTAAAGTGACTCTGCTGTGAGCCAAGTAATACCGGGTGAGGCGGCCCCCAGAGAGAGCATGGCCCTCACGACACCTTGCTTCAGACTTCTTTTTGAATTCCAGAACTGTAAGACAATAGATTTCTGTTTTGTTAAGCTACTGAATTTGTGGTTCTCTGCTACTGTAGCCCCAGGAAATCAGTACACCATTAAACAAAATTAAATCAGTAATCAATACTCTTTTCCTCATCCGTATCAAATGAAACTAGTTCTAAAAGACCTCTTAATAAATGTAATTCCTGCACGAAGCTACCCACCATATTTTATGTCTATAGGAACTTTCATGTAAAAACTAATCACAAGCAGCACAAAAAAAGACCAGACCAATTTCATATATAAACAAAGGTACTTTAAAAACACTAAAAATCATGTTAACAAAATGAATTTGTGAGAGTATTTTAAAATATCATGATGACAAAAGGGAGGGGATTATTCCAAAAATGGAAAAATACATTAATATCGGAAACTCTAGGTAAAAATCAACCACGGTTAACAGATGAATGGGGAAAAAGTCCTTGGTTACTTCAATGAAAGAGAAAAATATTTATTTGGTAACATTAAGAATTTACTGATAATTTAAAGAAAATGCTTGGGAAACAAAAAAATCAAAGAAAATACCTTTAACTTCAGAAACAATATTATTTAAAAATTTCAGCTACCATGTATGTCAGTCATTATAAAAGTTTTGAAGTACACAAAAATTAAGAAATATAAAATCTGCATGGACAGAAACAAACGAAGGCTTCTCAGCAACACCTGTAAGCCCAGCAAGTTGAAACTTGGAACGGGTAAATCAGAAAGGAGGCTGTCAACTGTGTTTCTTGGAAGTGAAATAATGACCATAAAAACTTCCACAGTGACCCACATATAAGAGTAAAACTTAAGATGCACTCCAAAAAAACTCAGGAAAAAATTAAAAACAATGCCTGTTTTTACCCCTACCAATAAACATGGCAGAAAACAGTTAAAGGCCTATATTGAACTTCCTTATCTGAAATTATAATCCTGTCTCATCCCATGCTTGAATCCCAAACCGTAACGATCAACTCTATATTTTCCTACGGCTCTTAACACCATCTGCCATACTTGTGCTTATTATGCTAATTTTTTTTTTTTTTTTTTCTGAGACAGAGACTCAAGCTGTCTCCCTGGATGGAGTACCGTGGCATCACAGCTCACAGCAACCTCCAATTCCTGGGATCAAGCAAGTCTCTTGCCTCTGCATCCCAAGTAGCTGGGACTACAGGCGCCCGCCACAACACCCGGCCATTTTTTGGTTGCAGCCGTCATTGTTGTTTGGCAGGTCCGGGCTGGATTCGAACCCGCCAGCTCAGGTTTACGTGGCTGGCGCCTTAGCCCGTTGAGCCACAGGCGCTGAGCCTTATTATGCTAATTGTAAAATTGTTCTTAAATTCTCCCTCTATGATGTAAGTTCTTCCAGGACAGGAATCTGGGTTTTAATTATTGCTGTATCCTAAGTGCCTGGAACAATGCTCAGTAAATATTTGTTGTTGAATGAGTTGTTGATTTATACAAGAGGTTATGATTTAGTAATTAAAATGAATGAATTGGAGATGATAAATAGATGTAAATCTTAAGAAAAAAAAGCATTGGGTATTAAAAATCTGTATGTGTAACCATGCTCCTGGGACCATATCTTCTATATAAAATTCGAAAGCATTTATGGTGCTTATAGATACAAATAACTCTATGTGTAGTACAAGTATAAAAATATAAAGGAAGGATATTCCATGTCAGAACAGAATTGTCTCTAGGGTGGAAGGAAGGGAAATGGGACCAAGAAAGTCCTGAGGGGGACTTCAACTGCATCGGCCATGTTTTGTTTTTAAAAAGATAATCTAGACTGTAGGTATCTTAATATTCATTATATTATCCTTGAAACTTTTCTCATTGAAATAGTTTGTTTTGTTATTAAAAGAAACATCTTAGAAACTCTTCGTTCAAGCAAGATACATCCTGCAATCTTAATAATTTTGGTTCTTGCATCATTATCAGAGCTTCTTCGAAACCAAAATTCTTTAAGACATATGTAAATATAATGGAATGTACCCACTTCCTTTAGTGAATACTCAGATCTTTATGGCAGTGGTTGAGATAACATTTCATTAAATGTTTCCTTTTCTTTTTCATGAAGAAGGTAAGGGCTTTAATTTTGCCTTCATGAAAATTTTCTTCCTTGGTCAATATGTCTTGTTAACTAGGAGAAATTCATCTCCATTAAACCATTTCTGCAAAAAAAAAATACTAAAGTGACTCATTAGGAGGTCTGATGTTTACCTGAGAACCACACACTCAACAATTTATATTTTTTTGAGCAAGTTGGTTTTTCTTCTTCCTTTAAGTCTAGTCAACCTGAGAAAAAAGTCAATTTTTGACTATTTGCACAGAACTTAGAATATATTTTTAGTTCTCTGCTGATGAATAGGACTAAAAAAATGCGAATCTGAGTTTCTCATGACATTTTTCTTCCCTTCCCTTTCTTTGGTGACTAGGTAAATAATCTTTAAGATTTAACTGGCTAGTAGTAAAAAAATTTCCATTCTACCAGCCAAATGGTGGTGTTTGTATTGTGTTTTCTTTTTAAAAATTTTGATAGATTTAGGGGAACAAATTGTTCTTGTTTACATAGGCAAATGAATTGCATACTGGTAATGTCTGGATTTTTAGTATAACTGACACCCAATAGTGTACATCCTACCCAGTAAGTAATTTGTCTCCCCTCGCCCCTCTCCTTCTGAGTCACCATGTCCACCATGACACTTCATATGCCCCTGCATACCCAGAGCTTAACTCTCAATTATAAGTGAGAATATGCAGTATTTGATTTTCCATTCCTATGTTGCTTCCCTTAGGATAATGGCCTACAGTTACCTCCAAATTGCTGTTCTTTTTTATTTCTGAGTAGTATTCCATGTCACGTATAGGCACTTAGGTTGATTCCACATCTTTGCAATAGTGAATTGTGCTGTAATAAGCTTAGGATTCACCTGTATTTTTGACATAATGACTTCTTTTCCTTTGGGTAGATACCCTGTAGTGGGATTGCTAGGTCAAATAGGAGATTTACTTTTAGCTCTTTGAAAAATTTCTGTACCATTTTCCAGGTTGTACTCATTTACATTCTCACCAGCAGAGTATAAGTGTTCCCTTTTTAACCCATCCATGTCAACATTTATTGTTTTTTGACTTTTTATAATAATAATGGCCATTCTGTCTGGGGTGTGGTGTTGTCTTGCATTTCCATGATGATTAATGGTGTTGAGGAAGGCAAGTGAGCTAAAATCATCCTTCATTCTAACTCCTTATCATCAGCACTCAGCGCAAACCATCTTTAGTATTAGCCAGCTTTCAGAAGTGACTTCTTCCTAGTTCTCTTCTGAGGCCTCCAGATTTGCTAATCTCGAATTTATTTCTTCGTGTTAGATTCTTTTTCCAGCTGTGAAAATATCATCCCAGGTTCTCAGGAAATCTTTCCAACTTTCTCTGCTTTCTCGATACCTTTCTCAGACCTCTTTCATCTTTACTAAAAGGGGACAACCAAGATCATCATCACCGACTGAATCACCTCCTCACACTACGTCCTCCCTCTCCTTTTCCTTACTCAGGAGATGAATTCTTCTGTAAAACCTCCTTATCTGTGTTTCTTCACCATCTCCGTTTTGGTCCAAATAACTCCCCAGCAACCTGAATAAAGTCTTTGGCATCCTGGCCCTCTTTTAAGAACAGGACCACCTATTACGAGTTAACACCAAGTCCTTTTCAAATTCCACCTTCTGAACACAGTGTCCTGGATAGAGCTCACTTTGCTGTCTCAGATCATAGACTCAATCGAGGGGGACCTGCCTGCTGAAGATCATCAAATGGATTGGGACTTTATCTGTATCTCTGTTCTGGTAGAAACCAGTTTTCTGTTGCAAAGCATAAAGGTCAGAAATCTTACATTGGTATTTATGTTTTTTTTAAATCTATGTAAGTGGGAAACATAAAAACCTGTGTTGTCACCAAATAACACTAATTTATAACCTTAAATCGTGTTCATAAATGGCTGATTTCTCATTTATTCGTAATCTAAAAGGGTAATAAGGAAGTATCGAGGCACATAAGCCTAAGACAAAGATAACTCTGCATATCAGCCTCATTTCACACTGGCTCTTAAATTCTCCTGAAGGCTGTCTGTGCTGTGTAAAACACTCCATCTACACAGTCACACAAGTTGACCTAGGCAGTGGGTCAGAAATGCCAACTGCACACCTCATGTGATCTGTCTATTATCTGGTAAGTTACTTGGCAAGGGCAAGCATTCCGTTCTGCAGTCAAGGGACTAAAGCTGACCTGTCCTGAGTGACTTCAGTGTAGGTTCCATTTGACAATCCATGAAGATGATGCAACCAAAAGCAGTTCATTAATTTCATCCTAAGTCTTAAACTCCAAGTCACAGTAAATTAGATTTAAATGAGTTTCCACTGTACAAATCTAGAGAATAATTTTTACGGTGGATAGAACATTTTATTACTTCAGGATTTATTGCAATGAGCTACAGAAAGTTCACCTTTTT
Organism: Perodicticus potto; assembly: GCA_963574655.1. Classification (NCBI taxonomy): domain Eukaryota; kingdom Metazoa; phylum Chordata; class Mammalia; order Primates; family Lorisidae; genus Perodicticus; species Perodicticus potto. Next base: position 8,246 of record CAUYRH010131125.1, on the reverse strand, counting down.
AAAAAAAAATAATTATATAGCTCTGGATTGCTGCTACAGAGACCATGGTGAGTTTCTAACTCGTGAAAGGAATTTGCACCCCGTTTAATGCATAGGTACAGGCTGCCAGTTAGGAAGGGCATTTGTTTATAGTACTTTATTCATGGAACTAAAAGTCCATCCCCTAAAACTTAAGATCAATGCCACCTAGTAGAACTTTCTGACATGATGAAAATGTTCTAATCTATCAATGCTACCTGATACGGTTGCCACTTGACACAAGTCACTTTTTACACTTAGAATGTAGCCTGTGTGACTGAGGAAATGATTCTTTTATATTACTTAATTTTAATTTAATGTCATTTTTCTTGAAATTGTCTTTTTTCTGTTTTTGTGTTTTATTGTTTGGGATTTAATTTCAATGGCTACATTGGCTAGTGGCTATCATATGGGGTAGGACAACTTTCCTATACATTGCATGCTAACTGAAATAAATTGGGTCTCAGTCATGATTTGATTAGTAGTAGTAATATAACTGAGAAGGTAAATATCACAGTAGCATTTAGATAATTTCACTATTTCCATTGGCTTCTCCAGGCAATATTCAGGTCAATGAGATAAGTATTATCATCCTCATTACATAGGAGGAAATTGATGCTCTCAGACATATTAGATAATTTAAATGACCCGTGATGCAAAGTCTTTGCTTTTTCTACCAAGCTGCAAGAGAAAACACAAAAGAATATTGTGACTTTCGTGGCATTTAGCATTAATCTGATCTGGAATAGACCTTGATTAACTTAGACTTGGTAAGAGGAAGGAAAGAGAGAGAAAGAGAATATAGGACTATAAGCCAACACTGGACATTGTTGCAAGTAAAGAGCTAGGTCTATTTTTGCATAAGCATGTTCTTCTGCTGGCAAGCCAGTGTAAAGAATTTCTGGCATGGATGAGACCCAGTGTAAGACCCATATATTTCTGCTTCTGCCAGAGCTCTGCAAGCCATAGATATATTTTCTTTTTCCCCATTTTTCTTTTCTCTTTGCCTTTAATTGTCTCTACCACACTGTTTCTCTATGTCATGTGATCTTAAGTCAGAAACTTTCCTATATTAAATTGGTAATTCTTATATAATGATCTAATAAAGCCTTGGTAAGAGTAACAGATTTTCTTTGTCTCAGGAAAATGCGAACCAGTAAGAAGAAAAAAATCCATCTTCTTTTTAAAATTAGCATAATGAAATATATTGAATTGAATATGTATGGTGGATAATAGCTCAGAGAAAAATGAATTGCTTATCCTGGTGTCTAGTCAGATTGCAGACATATTAATGAAGACCCCATAAACCTGTTTTTGTGATAAGCCTGTACAGCAGCGTGCTAACTAAAGAGATGGGACCCATGTCACCCAGAAAGACCCCAGCACTGCTGAACAGCTTATATTTTATACATTTACATTGGAAAGGCAAATGCTTAAATTGGCCCTCTAAAACCTTAGCCTGTGGTTTCGTGGATTCTACATAATTGAAAACAGATCTTCAGTGCACTAAATCCACCTCTTCCGGGCTCTTTGCCATAAGAGCACACTCTTTGGCCACACTCCAATCTGAAAACACTTGTTTTAAAAGAAGCCTCTTCTATAGAAAGTAGGAGAAAAAGAGAGGCAGAGAGAAAAAAAAATCCTCAATATGTTACAGCAAACATACTTGTCTCTAGTTAAAATACACTTTGCTCTGGTTGCTCTTTTGCTAACAACATTATCCAAATAATAGTTAAGGTTCCTAAACCACCCAGCTTGCTTCTGCAAACAGCAGAGGAAGAAAGCCACCTGAGCCATTAGGACTGGGGCCACTAATTGCCAATCCCACAGTGCTTGCAAGTTCATGAAGCAAGGGAGCCTGGCTTAGGGAACTTTCTACTGCAGTCAAGCAGTAACATCGGCAAATATTGTCTTTAACTCCACTGTCTGATATGCACCACCACTGATATAAAGGTTGTTAAAAGCCAAAAGAACTAGTACACAAGTAGTAGGCAGAAAGGTGTAGAGGAGAGTACTTACAGTTGTAGGGATTGAAAGGTGTGACACCTTCCTCACTCACCCTAAGGGTCACAACCATATTCCTCTAAAAAATAGGTTAACGGGAGAAAAGCAGAATGAATTTCTTTAATTTAAGTTTTACGTGACACAGGATGCTACAAAGATCAAGATTCAAGGACCCAGAGAAAATGCTTCAGTTATGCTTCAGTTTGACAAAGAAATGTGTAGAAATGTGACTGGACACCCAGTGGTAATAGACTGAATGGGGAAACCCAGGAAGTCCCGATTGCTCAATCTTCATGGGCCTCAGTGTGGAACATTTCTTCCTCCTGAGTATGGAACAGGACCCCTTCTGGAATGAGGATGTTTAAGGGGGATGGGAAAAGAACAGAGCGACCTTTCTGAGGTTTTATGACTTGCTTTGGAGAAAAGGATTTCTACTTTCAATGATCTGCTTTGGGGAAGAGGAACTGCAGCTTGTCTGAGTCTCTTCTGGGAAGATAGACAGACGGGTAGGAGACAGGAGGGTGGAGAAGGTCAGAGAGACCTTGCCTCCCAGGCCGTCCGATCTCCTGTAGTTCAGTACGCAACATAGTAAAACACCATGCTGTGGGGTACCATGTTCTGAACCTCAGCATGGGATGTTTATAGTTTTTATTGAAAATTTCAGCAAAACAAAACCCCATGGAAGATATAAATACTATATTTTCTGTTTTGTAGGTGGAGATAGAAATCGGCTTAAGAATCACCAGATATATTGCAAAATAGAATTATTCCTCTTTTTGCTGTTATTGATTTTAAAAAAAATTTTGTGTTATTTATTTTAGTGATTTAATTCCAGTGAAAAATATAGAAACGTTAACATTTTGCAGGATTTGATTGGGGAATATTTTATGGGGTTGGTGTACGAGAGGCGGGGGGAGGGAGCTAACACACAGTAGGTTATTTTATACCTTTCCCCAAATCCTTTTCCCTCTCTGCCTCCCCAGAGGTAATTATTATCACGAAGTGGGCATTCTTAGTTTGCTATTTTAATTTTTAAAAAATATGTACATAGCTATAAAAGAAATAACATGGTAGTGTTTTAGACTTGATGTCATATTTTAGCTGTTCTTCTGGAGCTTGATTTTTATTGCTCCATTTTTATGCTTGAGGGATTTATCTACCGAGATAATGTAACACTAGTTCATTCCTTTTCATTACTGGGTAGTGTTTCGTGGTGTGTGTGAACCATAATTTCTTGATTTGTTTTCCTGTTGACGGACAGTCAAGCTACTTTGATATTTTATTGCTGCTAAGCACACCACAGCGAACATCCCTGCTCATGTGTTTTTGCACACATTGAATGGGACTCTGTCCTACTAGGGAACACACATCCAGACACTGCCACACGCCATCCACAATGGTTTTCCATACTTAACCACTTACATGTTTTAGTGAATGTAAAGTTACTGAAACTTACTCCCAACTCTCAGCCATGAATGCCCCTATTCAAATATATCACGTTATGGTCACACTCTGCTCAGAAAACTGTAAGCCTTCCCCATTTCACTCTAAACAGCCTGCAAGGCCCCGCCCCCGTCTTTGTTAGCTCTATGGTCATCTCTCTCTCACTTGCTGCTCCTTTAATACCCAGGAGCCCGCCCCACTTGGGGTCTTTGTTCCAGCTCTTGCTTCTGCCTAACATGTTCTTTTCTCAGAACCCACTTGGTGAAATCTTTCGCCTACTTGAGTCTTTGCTAGAATTTTACCTTAACTAGGAGGCTTACCATGACTTCTTGCATGCTCACTTCCTATTTTCTTACTTGAATTTCTTTTTCACAGTATCAACACCCTTATGATGCATTATATAATTTGTAAGCTTTATTGCCTAGCATCTCACCCTCCCTAGAATATCAGCTCTGTGAGGACAGAGATCCTTGTCTGATGTGTTCATTGATGTATCCTGGATACCTACCACAGAATCTGATGCATGGAAAGCATTCAACCAACATCTAAGAGAGGTGAATTATGTACATTTTTGATTTCACATTATGCTTTACAGGGTATTCTCCAAAAAGAACATACAATATTTTGATTAGTAATATTTTAGGACTATGATTTGAAAAGGGACTGAAGTTCAGTCCCGTATGGGAAGGGGCCAGCTCTGTCTTTCTACCACCAACCCTAGTGCCAAGAACAGTGCCTGGTACATAGCAGATGCTCAGAAAATATTTGTTGAATGAATAGAGATTTATTGAGAAGATTATTACATAATTTGGAAGTTAATTATATTGGACGTTAAGTTGCTTCAAAACTTTGTGATTCAGACATCCCCATCAGACAAAGAAAGGAACTGGTACTCTCTATTTCTAAATGTATTGCTTGGAACATAAATACGCTGTCAGATATCTTTTCCTCCTAACAACTTCCCTGTGAAATCTTATTGGGGAGTGAAAGAATGGAAATTTGCTCAATTAAACATCCTTTACAGAACGTTTCTTATGTTTGCCTCATGACAAGAATCTCTCAAGGCAGCCTGTTAAGAACACAGAGGCCTGGACCTAATCTTTAAACCAGAATCTCTGGGAGAAATCCTGAGAATACACCCCAGGAATTTTTATGATCAGGTGAATTGGGGGAACAAAACAGAAAACTTGGTAAATGGGGTCCATTATAGGGAAGAACAAGAGTGCCTGAAATGTCCATAGGTGGGAACAGTGCCTGCTATAAACTGTGTTTAAAATAATGGCAAAATAGCTGGGAGATGGCAGAGCTGCCTTCTGCATTTGAATTAGGTCTCAGAGTCTCTCCTCTTGCCTACCTAACATGGTCATCAGGGTCTTAAGGAATCTGGGGTGACTCATAACCCTGTGTTTATGAATTAGTCAGAGAACAGATCCAGAAGACAGGCTGCCTGCCCATCGTCCTCAGCCGTTCGAATATCCTGCTTATTTCTCATGGGGGGATGAGGCAGACAGGGGGATGTCAAGGTCTGGGCTACTCAGCCAAAGGGAAAAGAAACATTGTGAAACCTAACGAGAAAAAATGGGGCCATTTGGGTTTATGGAGAAATTATTTTATTTTTCCAGGGTTATTTTATCTTTCTCCCAACATAGAAGCCTTTCTTTACATGGAGGTCACCAGGTGAAGGTGATTCATCCACTTACTGTGTTCTATCAGAGAGTGACATGATATCAGTGTTTCAGCTATAGCCTTTAAAGTGTCTAAAATACACCACTTGTTCAAGGTGAAGGGGGATCTCCCTACGTCTGTGGCATGCCAGTATTCCACTGAAGTTGCTGGGTAAGCTGGCTGGTGGCTGCGATGTTTGCACTTCAGCTTTCAAATGTTTGGATTCTAACTCATCATTCTGGAATCTTTCATATAGAAGACGTTTAATCAAAACTTACAGTAAGGCACAAAAAATAAATTTGGTGAAAAAGAGATCTAGAATTTGGTCAAATGGAAAAGTCCTTCCATTTTTAAATTTGGCACAAGTTTTGGGTCATTTTTAATTACTTCATAATTCCCCCCAGCCCATTTTAGCAACCAAGTTAAATTTGGCTACTGAGATGAGAGGGGAAGGGGTACTTCAGGGAGCCTGAGGGATGTCACAACTCTTTGCCAAAATCAGTACATATCTGTTAAGGGGTGGGCATGAAGCTCCCCGCCTCTTAGTTTTCTCAAAGTGCTGACAAGAACATTCCCTTTCCTGCTTAATCACTTAAAAAATTTTTTTTTCTCTATTTACTCCGACCAGAGGGCTGTCTTAGCACTCAAAGACATATGGAAGACGATGGTTGAATTTTCTAAGTTGGTATTGTAGGTAACAGAACCACCCACAACTTCAGGCTTACAGATTTTTCCGGCTCACAAAATACATGTGAAAGCCAGCCAGTACTACCTCCTCTGAACATTGGTCTTGTTTTTCCTCATCTCCCTGTTACAGGAAAAATTCAGACCCTGAGGGGAGACCTTTGGAAATGTTGCCTGCTTCCTTTCACATGCAAAATTCACTTTCAGAAATTAAATATTTGTGTATAGTGGGGTAGTCCAGAGAATGCATCTAAGGAATACATTGGTTAAGGCCCTTGATGTCACTCCCCCTGGCTCTACCCCTCCTTCCCCACACCTCTTATCTTAGCAGCCTGCCTGTGCAAAGCTCACTAGCATCTCTCAGGAAGGCTCCCCCAATCTCTCAGAGGAGGTAGAGCCTGAGTTTTGCAGAGTTGTACTTGTCTAATCTTTTTTCTCATGATTACTTGTGTCTGTGGTAGAAAGAATTCTAAAATGGCCCCAAGATTCCCATCCCCTGGGACACGGGCATGATAAAATCCCCTCCCCTTGAAGGTGAACATAGCCTGTGACTATGGTGGGATGACGCTTCTGTGATTATGCATTTTATGTGGCAAAAACAAAAGTGAAGGGACTTTGCTAATGTAATCAGCTGACCTCAAGTTAAAAGGACTGCATCCTGGGTGGGCCTGAACCTAAGCAGGTGAGCCCTGTGAAAGAGGGCCTAGATGTGCCCTGAAGTCAGAAACACTCTCTGCTGGCCTTGAGAAAAACAAGCTGCCAGGAGCTTTGCAGGTGCAAGAAACTGACTGCTGCCAACCACCCGGGAGCTTGGAGGAGGACCCAGCACCACCAGAGACAGAGCAGCCCTGGACAAGGCCTTGATTGCCTCCTTGAGAAACTCTAACCAGAGGACCATGCCCAGGCTAAGCCCTACCCAGACTTCCATCTCTAGATCAGATCATAAATGTGTGTTGGTTTAAGACACTAGAACTACAACGGTATTTCTCCTCTACAGGAGGCAGAGTCTAAGTCTCCCAGGCACCATCGTCTGACGCTGGGAAGCTGAATAAGTATTTGCCAAAAGACACACTGATTGACCTGAATTAAGGGGCAAGTTCATTAGATTGTGGGTTGGCGAATACATATCAAACTTTAAAGAAAAATTTCACGAGGCTAAATCAGCCAGCTTGCATGATCCTGGCTGGTCACTTTCTAAGTCTTATCCCACCTCATAAAAAAGATCAAGTGAGAACAGAAATGAAGGCTCTTTAATAAATCTCTCTCTTAGACTTGTGTCTGCTGTTAGGTCAATTTTACATTGCGGTGAATTTTACATTCTCCAAAACCTTCCTGCACTGACTGAGCCTTTTGAACAGTAACTGACCCACCCTGCGCCACCACCACCTGCCATCACCCCTGGCTGACCACCTGTTCTGCCACCTTGGACTCAGCTGCCCACTGGGGAGGGTCTGGACCCTGGATACTCAGCAAGTCATCCAAGCAAAGCCCCACAAGTTCCAGGACGGGCTCGTGACTCAGTGAGAAGCAGTGTTTCTTCCTGAATCAGCCCCGGCGTGGCCACATCAGAAGGAAGGCAGGGCTGCGAGCTCAGCCACTGCGGGGCCGCCTGCGGACACGGGCCCTGCACTGTCTCGGATGAGAGGACGCCGTCTGCTGATTCACTCGCACCTGGGGTTTGGTGGCCGGACATCTGGAAAGGGCCTCCCCTGCTAGCTCAAGTTTTATTTATCTAAAAAGATCTTTTAAAAATCATTTCACATTTCTTCACAGTATCTGGATGTGGTGTGGAATGTGGTTTATTTTGTCCACATAGCAGCAGATGCCGTGTCGTAACTTGCTGAGATTTTTGGTCTGCCGTCAGGGTGCACACTGGCAGCAGCTTTGAGTAGCAATGGAGAGCTTCTGGGGAGAACAGGAGAGGAGAAAGGGCCACTGCACACTGCTGGGCCAGATGAAGCTTACACTCAGTGACCTGAATGCACCTCTTTAGGCACATATAAGTCACTATGAGGTCAGAAAATTAAGTTTGTGAACTCATCCCAGACAAAGTGCTCCATACCTCATTACTGAATACCTCATACCTCATACCTCACTACGGTCACCTTCAAAGTATTCCTCTTGGGAAGCTGGGCACGGACCATCACCTAGGTCCACCGTTCAAAGAAATTTTGGAACTCTTTTTCTGAAAAGGGCCATCAGAGCTGCCTCTGTATGAGGTATGACAATGAATTTCACAAACGCATCCTAGAAAAAGTGTTTTGATGCACCGTAAGTGTGAGCCCACCAATCACGGTGCATCTTACAAGGGTACAAGTGAAAATTACTAAATGTAGAATATAAATGTCTTCATATAGTGATTAAAAGGCCATGAAGGCTATGTTAAATAGTTCAATGAAAATATTTCAGATTGTATATAAAGTCAGCACATT
>CAUYRH010131123.1:0-14142 GCA_963574655.1 Perodicticus potto | reverse complement strand
TGTGGTATATGTACACCATGAAATATTATGCATCTTTTAAGAAAGATGGAGACTTTACCTCTTTCATGTTTACATGGATGGAGCTGGAACATATTCTTCTTAGTAAAGTATCTCAAGAATGGAACAAAAAGTATCCAATGTACTCAGCCCACTATGAAACTAAATTATAGCTTTCATATGAAAGCTATAACCCAATTATAGCTCAAGAATATGGGGAAAGGGATAAGGGAGGGCAGAGGAAGGGTAGGAGGAGGGAGGGTTATTAGTCACACCTATGGTGCATTGTAAAAGGGTACAGGTGAAACTTAGTAAATGTAGAATATAAATGTCTGAACACAATAAGTAATAAAATGCCACGAAGGGTATGTTAACCAGTTCGATGAAAATATTTCAAATTGTATATGAAACCAGCACATTGTACCCCATGATTCCATTAATGTACACAGCTATTATTTAATTTAAAAAAAACAAGAAAAAGAAATTAAAGAGTTCGTAGTATAAGCTAGGTGATTAGCAAATTTTATTTTTATTCCTTCTTACTCATTTTTTTCTTCACAGAATTTTATGTCTCTTTATAGTGGGCTTTTCCATTGGTAGGCAAGTCAAATAATTAGTTTATAAGTAAAGCTAATTTCCAAGGCATTTTTTTTAGTGCAGTGAATTTCAAACATTAATAAACATCAGAATTACTGAAATGTTGTTAAAGCCTGAATTACTGGGTCCTACCATCAGTTTCTCATTCAGTCAGTCTGATGGAGGTATCTGCAGTTCTAAAAAGTGGTGATAATGTTACTGGTTGAGGACCCCAAAGCTGCTGTAATACATGTCAACCACCAAAAACATTCTCAAAAAATGGAGGGAAGGACACATCTTGCAAAGCCAGATATGCTGTCTTGAACTTTAAGTGTAATCTACGGAGGAGTCAGCACAACGCGGTAAATGAGAATTAGCATACCTAGACTTGAGTGGCGACCTTGGGCATGCCATTTTATTATCTTTGACATCAGTTTCTCCATCCTAATAAATGAAGAACTGAAATAGATCAGTGTATTAAAAATTGTGTTCTCCAAGCACTGGGAGTGGAGGAGGGTGTCTTTAGAGCGAACATAGAATCGGTGTGCTGAGTGTGGGGGGTTGAAGAGAGAAGCATTTGAGCGTCTCCCATCCCCAAATATATAAGCTCTCCTCATCTAACTTTTATGTATCTTATAGTTCTATGGAAGACACCAAAACAAATCAAACCAAAAAAATCCAGTCTGAAAATAATCTTTGGACTAAATGATATCCACGGCCACTTTTACCTTGGCTTTCTCAGATACTGAGCTCTATGTGTGGAACATTCTATACTGCTGGCTTTCTGTGATTATAATGATTATAATCAATAGCAATAAAGACCTAAGGCATTGCAAATCTTCAAACTTCAAGTTATATTCAATGCATTTTTAGTATTAAGTTTTCTTTCTTTCAAATTATTTGAAAACCAGATAAGCCATTCTTATTACCTGTACTAACTCTCTCTTTATTTTCTCTCTATACAGATATAGATATAGCACTCTGATTAATAAGCTAAGCAATTTCATGATACAGCTAACATTCTTCAGTGTTTTCTCTGTGTGACCAATATACTTAGAGCTTAAAACATATTCCCAGATCAATCATTGGAAGAATCCTTTTAAGTAATACCATTATTCACCACGTGGAAATGCAGAAACTGTAGCAAAGAGAACTAGCTTGCTCATAAGCCACAGCTAATAAAAGAAGTGGGTGGGACTTGACTCTAAGTAGACTGATCTATAAGTTGATTCTCTATTTATCTTGTAAAAAGATTCAAATGATTAAGTAGCTATCAAGTAGCTATCAAAATACATTTAAATAAATCCCTTTGATATCACAAATTAAAAGGAAAGAGCAAAAATATTAAATCTTCATGTAAGAGGAGCTAGCCTACCTCCAGAGGGGCCTTTCAACAAGAGAGTAGAAAGGGAAAAAGTTTAAGTGGTTTGCTCAGTTTCAGGAAGGTAATGGCAGCATTCTGAAACACTATGATTCTATTTCATTATTTATTTTAAAAAATGTGAGTGAGCTTGGCTTAAAGCCCTTAGCTAAGTTAATGAAATTAAAACAAGCAAAAACATGTGTTAAGAACTGTGCATGTATGTGTGGAGCGTATGATGTAAGGTAACTCAGAGACCATGAAACCCATGAAGCACAGAAATCCCACCATAATGCCACCTCCTCCTCCAGTAAGACTAACGACCTAGTAATCATGGGTATCGACTACCAAGGTGCTTCTTGCTAAATCCTATAAGCTGCTCACCTTCATTCTGCTACTTTGCTCGTTACCTATTCTCAGCAAGTGTTTGTGAAGCTTGAAAAGAAGGGATTAATACAAAATTCATTTACATAAAAGGTGTGAGTTATAATATATCATTTTCAAGAAAGAAAAAGGGAAGAAGAAAAGAAAGAAAGAAGGGAGAGAGGGAGGGAGGGAATCACCTTGCTCTTGCTCTAAACTCTTTCCTTAAATATGAATCATTGGCACATATCTTTTAATTTTTTTTATCATGACTTCCTATACATAAAAATCTTAATGAAAAATATTCATTAAGAAATAAATCTAGAAACAGGATATAATTATGACCAATAAATATCAGTTATTCTAAAATCTTTACATTTTAACAACTAAATGTTATAAACAAATGATTTTAAGCCTTTTTTCAGCCAATAAGCAGAGAAAACATCTAATATTAATAAGAATAGTTATAAATAGATAAGTAATAAAAACCCATTTATAGGCTTTTCTAATCTTTCTATTATATGCTAATGCATCTGGGATGAAATACAAATTTTTCTGTTTCTTTTTCCATCTTTCTCCCAGTCTCTTTGTCAAAATCATCATACACAAAGGCAAATAATATTTCATTTTACCAGCATACTATATTTGTGTTTCCATTTTCAAGAGAGGACATTTTGAGCTATCTCCAAAGTCATCTATTCTGCAGGTAATAGAACTTCACAACTTTGGCGGGTACCTGGTTTTCACTTGACAATAATTTTTATCATACCATGGCAAAAAAAAAAAAAAAAAAGAAAAAAAAATTCACGCAAAGACTATGAGTATTCAGTTTAATTTGTGGTTTTAGGCCCTCTATTTTCACATTTAAGGGAAATATCTGTCCTAGTAATCATTGTTTCATTCATTTTAATAGACAATGCATTCAGATACTGATTAGAATACAAAGATGCTGTGGGCTTCTAGTGCATATCAAACAGAAGAACAATGAACACCCAGATTACATTAGGGACTGTGACTAAAGACATTTAGACAGAATATGTGTTGATAGGGTAATTATTAGGTGGAGTAAATTGCAATGTAGAAGCCTTTACAAATACTTGTATAAATAGTTTCTTTTCTACAAAAGAGATCTTGTATTAGGAAAAAAGAAAAGGACTTTTACTTCTAGTAATTTCCAAAATCCATTGCCTCAAGTTCTATTGTAAGAACATTTTAAAGTTTCACTCTGAAGTGCATTATATATATTTAATTTTGAGAGGATAATTTTTAATACTGGAAGTCATACCTGAGCTGGTGGTTTCTTCTTTGCTCTGTGCAGGGAGTATCAATAGATTGATGTTTTGACACAGCACCTGGGGTGATCTAAAATGAAAAAGGCATTTTAAAATTAGGAAAAGAAACCTGCAAACTTCAGTAATGATGGCCTCATAATAACATGTTTTTCAGTCAATCAACAACATTTGCTTGTGTTGGCCATGAAGATGCAAAAGGAAGAAGCTGAAAGCCGACAAATACTTGTGAGATGAATGGATGGAAATTAAAATGGAAAAAAAAACTGTAATGCAAAAATATTCAACAAAAGCCTAAAACACAGAATCCAGCAACATATCAAACAAATTATACACCATGACCAAGTGGGTTTTATCCCAGGGTCTCAAGGCTGGTTCAATATACATAAATATATAAATATAATTCAGCACATAAACAAATTAGAAAACAAAGACCATATGATTCTCTCAATTGATGCAGAAAAAGCTTTTGATAATATCCAGCATCCCTTCAGAACACTTAAGAAAATTGGTATAGAAGGGACATTTCTTAATCTGATAGAGGCCATCTACAGTAAGCCCACAGGCAATATCATATTGAATGGAATTAAATTGAAATCATTTCCACTTAGATCAGGAACTAGGCAAGGTTGCCTATTGTCTCCACTGCTCTTTAACATCATAATGGAGGTTTTAGCCATTGCAATTAGGGAAGAAAAGGTGATCAAGTGTATCCATATAGGGTCAGAAGAGATCAAACTTTCACTCCTCACAGATTATATGATTGTATACCTGAAAACACCAGGGAATCTACTACAAAACTCCCAGAAGTGATCAAGGAATACAACAGTGTTTTAGGTTACAAAATCAACACTCATAAATCTGTAGCCTTTCTATATATCAAAAATAGCCAAGCTGAAAAATAATCAAGGACTCTATTTGTTCACAGTAGTGCCAAAGAAGATGAAATATTTGGGAGTTTACCTAACAAACAACGTGAAAGATCTCTATAAAAAGAACTATGAAACTCTAAGAAAAAAATAGCTGAAAATGTTAACAAATGGAAAAACATACCATGCTCATGACTGGGAAGAATCAACATTTTTAAAATGTCCATACTACCCAAAGCAATATACAATTTTAATGCAATCCCTATTAAAGCTCCATTGTCATACTTTAAAGATTTTGAAAAAATAACACATCATTTTATATGGAATCAGAAAAAACCTCGAATGGCCAAGACATTACTCAGAAATAAAAACAAAGAAGGAAGAATCATGCTACCAGACCTCAGATTATACTACAAAACAATAGTGATCAAAACAGCTTGGTACTGGCACAAAATCAGAGAGGTAGATGTATGGAACAGAATAGAGAACCAAGAGATGAATCCAGCTATCTACCATTATTTGATCTTTGACAAGCCAATTAAAAACATTCAGTGGGGAAAAGATTCCCTATTTAACAAATGGTGCTGGGTGAACTGTCAGGTGACCAGTAGAAGGCTGAAACTAGACCCACACTTTTCACCTTTAACTAAGATAGACTTCCACTGGATTAAATATTTAAACTTAAGACATGAAACAATAAAAATACTAGGAGAAAGTGCAGGGAAAACTCTTGAAGAAATTGGCCAGGGTGAATATTTTATGAGGAGGACTCCCTGGGCAATTGAAGCAGCATCAAAAATATACTACTGGAACCTGATCAAACTAAAAAGCTTCTGCACAGCCAAGAACACACTTAGTAAAGCAAGCATACAACCCTCAGAATGGGAGAAGATATTTTCAGGTTGTGCCTCCGACAAAGGTTTAATAACCAGAATCCACAGAGAACTCAAACATATTAGCAAGGAAAAAACAAGTGATCCCATCTCAGGGTGGGCAAGGGACTTGAAGAGAAACTTCTCTGAAGAAGACAGGTGCACAGCCTATAGACACATGAAAAAATGCTCATCATCCTTAATCAGCAGAGAAATGCAAATCAAAACTACTTTGAGTTATCATCTAAACCCAGCAAGATTAGCCCACATCACAAAATCCCCAAACCAGAGATATTGGCATGGATGTGGAGAAAAGGGAACACTTTTACATTGCTAGTGGGAATGCAAACTAATATGTTCTTTTTGGAAAGATATTTGGAGAATACTTAGAGATCTAAAACTAGACCTGCCATTTGATCCTATAATTCCTCTACTAGGTATATATCCAGAAGACCAAAAATCACATTATATAAAAGATATTTGTATCAGAATGTTTATTGCAGCACAATTCATAATCGCTAAGTCATGAAAGAAGCCCAAGTGCATGAATGGATTAATAAAATGTGCTATATGTACACCATGGAATATTACGCAACCTTAAAGAAAGATGGAGACTTTACCTCTTTCATGTTTACATGGATGGAGCTGTGACATATTCTTCTTAGCAAAGTATCTCCAGAATGGAAGAAAAAGTATCCAATGTACTCATACCTACTGTGAACCTAATCTATAGCTTTCATGTGAAGGCTAGAAATCCAATTATAGTATAAGAATATAGGGAAAGGGGCAAGAGAGGGCAGGTGGAGGAGGGAGAGGTGGATGGAGGATAATCGGTGGGATCACACCTATGGTGCATCTTAGAAGAGTACAGGTGAAACTTACTAAATGTAGAATATAAATGTCTTAATGCAATAAAAAAGAAAATGCCATGAAGGCTATGCTAACCAGTTTGATGAAACTATTTCAGTTTGTATATGAAATCAGCACATTGTGCCCCATGATTGCATTAATGTACATGGCTATAATTTAATAAAAAAGTATATATTGTCCCAATTTCAATGGACAGATGCAACAACTAATGGGAAATCAGTAATGGAAGCTTTTATCAGAGACTTTGTACGTTATAAAACCTTAAAATATATATGAAAGTGTCACTCTGGAAAAGAGAATTATCTATAATTATACAAATCAATGCCTAATATTTCAGCTTGGCTGCAGACCAGTAAAGTAATGCAAGAAATTAAAAAAAAAAAAACCATCATGTTCAAAGATCTATAATTAATCTTGTCAGTGGATGTGGCAGGACAGATTCCTATTTAAACTTGCATCTTGATGATACTTTTCCCTCATTTACTGTATCAGTCCAGAGCCCACTCTGGACCTAAGGGATCTAAATCCATTACAGGGGTTTTATAGTCCAGTTCATGCTCATTGCATGCCCTGCCTTGTGCTTGGAGGCATTAATATTTAACTAACTGTGACCATGATGTTGCTGAGAAAGCAGCAGCTTTTAGTGCATTTTTAAACACACTATTGAAGAACAAATACAAAATTAAAAAGTTGTGTCTAAAGCTCAAGGTTGAATAAATAGTCAGGGGAAAATACAACCTATATTTAGATCCTTTAATTGAATTATATTACCAAGCTTTCTAAATATATATGCATCATTTTCTGTAGTAGCTAGAGTAAAATGGGAAGGTTCATATGCAATAAAGCTGTTATTAAACTTTAATGTGTAGTAAAGCATGAATGAGAAAGCATGCTTCTAAACCTTAAAACAATACTAGAGAAGGTAAAGTATTTTGAAACTTGAGATGTAGTTAAATTACTGTTTAGTAAGTAATGTTACTGTTTAGTAACATTTAAAATAGGGGAAATAGTTGTAGATTTGAGAAAAATAGAGATGTCTTAGTAAACCAATGGGTAAATTGTTGTTTCATTTTGATCAGTCTTATTCCTTGTTATTTGGCCCCAGAAGAAAAATTTTTAAAAGAATAAAAATAAAGGAATTAAGTTAATTGTTAGTTTTGCTCACACGCTTTCTGCTTGTCCATTTTTTATTTTGTGAATTTCTGTTATAAACCAAAACATAGCAGAGTGCCACTTCAGGTTGTGGTATGAATACATTTCATACATTTATATAATTAACATTACAATGAAGTTAATAAAAATGTAGAATGTTTCTTTTTTTAGAATAACACAAATGACACCAAGAAGAATAGTTTAAACTCTCAAATTTAAATCCAAACAATTTGTAATTTGCATAGTCCTGAGTCTCTGCAGCTAGGCTTAGTGTCTCTGTCACATGATCTTTTATTATTGTAGAGTTTCCCATTCTAATGATTACTATTGCCATTATCTACCCCAACTGTAATGGTTTCACAGTTTTCTTCTAATGAAACAGAAGCTCCATGAACGCAGAGTCCATCCCATGCTTAAACATCATTGTATCTCCATATATTTACTTGGTCCATAATATAAATACATTTATATCTGCATATACCTCTTTAGTGGTTATGAAATTTGATTTTATCCAGTAATAAATGGAAATACTATTGTGTCATGGAAATATATGAAAATATGTTATTGCCAGTTAACTAGAAAATATTAAATTTCTTTAAAATACTTTGTTTATATAGAAAAAAAATTCTATATAAAAAAACCTTCTATTTTATACCCTACAATTTATCTATCACAGATCTGGTACTTAAAAGGCCAAGTTTTTGTTACCTAGAAAACTCAGAAATACTATGTTCTACCTTTCATGGACCACATTGGGTTTATGGCTGAGCTAATGAGGTAGAAATTCATGACACTTCCTCTATGGTAGGAGGGATATCATGGTTTTTCAATAAAAGGAGATAAGATGTGCATTATGATTAAACAGTCTGTAACACTATTTGTAAGACTGTGCATTTTCCTATATGATATTATATGACTTAATATTTTCCTAAGTGATTACTCTATTTTCTCACAGTGACTTATGTAATTATTCTATCAAACACCCTTCGACCACCACTGCCATTTTTTCATTTCTTTCTCAGCATTTGTATATCTTTCTGTGGCTCTTGCCAGCCTCTTTTCTTCTTATGAGGTACTATTAGCCTGTGTGGCTGTGTAACTCTAAGCTCCTCTGTCTCCTTTTATTTTTCGTTTTTCTTTTGAGAATAGGGTCCCACTCTGTTGCCCTGGGGTTGAGTGCCATGGCCTCATAGCTCACAGAAACCTCAAACTTTTTAGCTCAAGCAATCCTCTGCCCTCAGCCTCTGAGTAACTGGGACTACAGGCACTGGCCACAACACCAGGCTAATTTTTTCTATTTTTAGTAGAAACAGGGTCTCGCTCTGGCTCAGACTGGTGTGGAACTCCTGAGCTCAAGCAATCTACCCTCCTGGGCCTCCCAGACTGCTAGTACATGATGCACTGCACCTGGCCTTTTTTGCTTTTTTGAGAAACCTCTGCAGGATGAACCTGTCTGTGTGTCACTTATCCACCTCACACTAGTTTCAGTAATGCCTACAGAGATTTGAATCACAATGCCACATAATTAAGTTGTGACAAGGCTTACATCTGACGTGCCAGTTGCAATCTGAGACATGTGAACTGATGCATGTGGATTATGATATGGAGACCAGCAGCAGGAGCCAGTCTTCAGCTGTGATTACCACACATTGTACTCATGGTGTACTGTGTGGCTAGTCTCTGAAAGCACAGCGTTTGGACCAAGCACTTAATCAATAAGCTTGGGATGAGCTCCTATTGGTCTTTGAGGCAAGGATTAATGTAGGAAGAAGAATAAATGAGAAAGGAGTTACTTTTTTGAATATTTTCTAAGTTGCAGTACTGTGAGACCCTATTGAGGCAAGATCAAGAGATAGGGATCATTGTCTCAGTTTTACACACATGGAATCTGAGGTTCCAGGTTAAATTATAGAGAAACCAAGAAAAGCATTTGGAATTTAAATGCTGCTATGTCCAAATTCCAACTTAGGGCAGCTAAGGATCAGTAGTGCTCCCAAAGCTATCAATAAGGAATGGGATTTTCCCTTTTCTCTGTATTGTGGTGTCTTAGAGGAGGCTGCAAAAGGCTTATGAAAATGATAGGTGTTCTCTGGAAAAATAAAGACACCTATTTTGGCATATATATATATATATATATATATATATATAGAGAGAGAGAGAGAGAGAGAGAGGCATATATGTGTATATATATACATATACATACATTGGCATATACTTTAAGAGAACTCGTGAACTCTCTTCAACTTGTCCACAGACACCTGGATCTCAGAATAAGGACTTTTAACCTATAAGGATGGAATACAATCTCTTTACTCTTTGCTTCCCATTTGGTGTATAAGACTTTGCCAGCCACAGAATTAGTGACAAATATTGTTGAATAGAATAAAAGAATTAAAGTATAAATGAATCAATAAATTATTTTTTCTTTCTTCTTTGCTCACCCATATTATGCCTGTGATTGTTATATATCACTGTGTTTCATATTCTAAAATTTATTAACTACCTACTAAATTCTGGGTCCTGGTGAGTTCAAACATATGCATTATTTAATTTAATCTTTACCATGCCCTTAAATTACATAAATCTTATTTCACAACTAGAAAAAGTACCTAATACTCAGTGGGCAAAACATAATTGATAGGAAAAATGAAATATGTGTTTAGTAATAATAGAATTTATTAAACACATATATTCAATGCACACATTTGAATGCTTTACATATGTTACCCTAACTTAGTCTTCATAATGCTATAAAACAAGTATTCATACTAACTTTCTTTTCCTAACGACATAGTTGAGATAAAGAAGAAATAAAATGTGGCCAGATGTGGTGGCTCACATCTGTAATCCTTGTACTTTGGGAGCTGAAGCAGGAGGATCGCTTGAACTAAAGAGTTCCAGATGACCCTGAGCTAGTGATACCCCCATCTCTACAAAAAACAAAAAAAAGAAAGAAAAATTAGTTGGGCATTGTGGTGGGTACCTATAGTCCCAGCTACTTGGGAAGCTGAGGCAGGAGAAACCCATTTAAGCCCAAGAGTTTAAGATTGCTGTGAGCTATGGTGACACCATGGTACTTGACTCCAGGGTGACAGAGTGAGACACTGTCTAAATAAATGAATAAATAAATAAATAAAGTGTGTCAACTACGGTGAAAAAGTTGTTAAGGAATAGAGCCAAGATTTGAATTTGGTCTTAAATTCCATGCAAAGTAAGACATAGAGAGACAATAACTTTAGATAAATATACCTACTAAGTCAAAACAGTAATCTTAAGTTCCTTGCCTTTTCCACTAACTCATTTTAATTCTACATTCCATCATTGTCATGAGCTTAATATTGTCTTCCCCAAAGATTCATAATTTGAAATCCTAATATTCAATGTGATGGTATTAGAAGGCAAGGTCTTTCAGAGGTAATTAGGTCTTAAGGGTGAGGCCCCATGAAAAGGATTAGTGCCCTTATTAGAGGAGACACAACAGTGTTCTTTTTCTCTCTCCCCGCTCTCCATCATGTGAGGCTACAGCAAGAAGGTGAGCATCTGTAAACCAGGCCCTCACTGGACACCAGAACTGCTAACATCATGATACTAGACTTCCCACTATTCAGAACTATGATAATAAATGTCTGTTGATTAAGCCCAGTCTATGAAAATTTGTTAAAGCAGCCCAAAGTGAGTAAAAAACCATTTTTAACATCAAAAAATTGACAAATGGACAGCCATCCTTATCCTGCTAGCCCTGACTTACAAGGTGCTGGTACTAACAAGATGTGGCACTATAGGCTAATAGATAGCAAAGAAAAGATAGAGACCAGCTTGGCTCATAAAACTTTTGAAACTTTATCTAAAGCTTATTTAAGCTAGGGACTTTCTCATCTTTTCCATTCTTACCTCAACTTGTTTCTATACTGCAACTAGCAATTACATTCTGTAATAACCAAAGGAATGTTCAAAAGA
Organism: Perodicticus potto; assembly: GCA_963574655.1. Lineage (NCBI taxonomy): Eukaryota > Metazoa > Chordata > Mammalia > Primates > Lorisidae > Perodicticus > Perodicticus potto. The sequence goes on along the minus strand of CAUYRH010131123.1, from coordinate 2,837 downwards.
GGCAAAATATGGCTCTTGGCATTTTATTTTATGAGATTTGATTAATTATAACACAACCTATTAGAATGTACAATTTTTAACTACATCTATGCTCCTGATATTTTGATATCTAATTATACCATTTAGGTCTATGTATGCTTTCCCCATCAATAAGTATCCACTTGTCAGATACTAGTTCATATACTTCCCCCTTTAATGAATAAAGGTAAATTTAAAAATACAAAATAAAAATGATAAAGTGGGAGTTTTAAAGTCAGAAAGACATATATTTAAATCTTGTTTTAATTCATTGATAGTTGTGAATACTTTGGCAAAACACCTTTCTAATCCAAATTGTAGTTTTCCCCCAGGAAAATAGAGATAGTAAGATAACTATCTCATAGGGTTATGGACATTAATATATAATAATGTGAATAAAGCACTTAGGATAGGCTTTACATATAAAAAGTATTTAATAAATATTATTGTTATTAAATATACAGTCATGTATTTTCCTAAGACTTAGATTTCACTTTCTATGTACTTTTCTCAGATCTATCAATCAATATATCTATCTATCTAATCTATATCTACCTATCTATCCATCCATTCACTTATCCACTCACCTATCTAAATTATTGTTTCATTTAATCTTCATCATAATCCTATGATATTTGATTATTATCTCCATTTTGTGCAAGAGTAAACTGAAGCTCAGTGTGGTTAAGTAATTTACACAAAATCACAACTTTAGTACAATTTAACTTTCTTGGATACATCTTTTCCTATCTTTGCTTATCTATAGTACCATAATCAGAAAGGCTAATGAACAGACCCAGTATGAACAGAATAAAAAAAATATGCACAATGACTTCTCCCCTGATGCTACAAAAAGTTTCTGGAGCTGCCCTCATACAAAGAATATAGAGCTCAGGACCCAGCTATCCATGAGAACAAAGAAGAAAAACTATGAGCACAGATCCATTAAAAACAAAAATCTCTTTTCCTCAAAATGTATACCTAATGGTATTCCATCCAATTGTTATTATGTAGTCCCATATTAAAAACCCTTCAATGCTATGAAGTACTATTGTACTTCTTTATTCTTTAATGTTGAAAAAAACATTCTAGAATAAAACTAGTTATGCAAAAAAAGAATTAGGAATTATAAAGGTGCAAGTTGTATCAAACATCTCTCTTTTGAAAAACAACGTTCCATTAGTGAAAAGTGTAGTCTGTGAGATGGTTTAATTTAATAAAAAGGGATGGAAATCTGGTGTGTCTCAACCTAGGTTTGAATCTTGGTTTACCTTGGTCAATTGCATCACTTACCTTCTCAGAGACTCAGTTATTTTTCTCTTCTGTAAAATGGTAATAAAAATAATACAAATATTTTTGCTAAATTCAATTTTTTATGATAAAGTGGCTTCTTCATGTAGTATAAACGGTGTAAGGTCTATGAAGAGACGGCTTGGTACTCTAGGTGGAAGGTCCACCATGGAGGTATGCATTTTAGGCTATCAAAAATACCTGCAAGCTGAAAATACTCAGTAGATATTTGGTGATGGGTTTAATAAAACACTTTCAAAACAATTTACAGAATAATAAGCATGCACATAGACTTGAATTTTTAAAACTCAAAGTCTATTAGATATGTAGCTCCTGCCTAGAACGGATTTGGCACCCTGCAGCCCTGGGTTCAATGCTTTGTTCATTAACTCTATTCAGCCAAATATTCTCCTCCTTACGGTTATGTGGATGGACTATTATGGTCAATTTGAGTAGATAGGCAACAACTGAAATTATAATGGAGATTCTATAATCACTATTATTTGAGTTTATGGACATGCATGGGAAACGACTTTTATGGAAAATTCAAGTTTGATCAGCCTCAGAAATCATGTTTTTGTGACTTTTCCAGTTCAGTGAAATTTGTGATTTAGTAAGCAGCTGGCATTTCTTATGCTCCATATGAAAATCGCTATTGACGATGACTAACTTTCTAAATTTATAAAATTATTGGTTTTTAGCTCCAAATGCATTTTTTAAAAGTAGGATTGAAGCATAGAGAATAGAAAATATAGCTTTATATATTATTTTTCTGTTTACATTTCTACTGACAAGTCTAATCATCTGTTTAAACACAAAATCTTTTTTTATTGAATAAGTTAGGGTTAAGTTAAGAAACCCAAATAGCAGTTCTTTAGTTCCTTTTGATTTCAAATCACCATGCCATCTGCCTCTAAAGTACACCAGTTATCTCCTTTACTCACTTCCTATATTCAATGTCCACTGGCTTCTCAAGCTACATTCAAATGTTTCCCACTCACACATTCCCTCTGTGTGGATACTAAGGAAGAAGCTCCTCATGTGTATACTTGTCTTAGGCCCCAATTCAGCCTCTCATCTGTCTTTAGCCAATTTCCCTCCTGACCTTGCATGAATCATATGACCAGTGATTCTTAAAAGTCTACCCTGGGTATTTGTCTCATGAATGGTTGATGGCTGACCTTTCTGTGGCCCCTGGATACAGACTGGTCTTAAGCCTCTAGATCATCTTCCTTTGCAGATGACCCCTGAGTCTGATGAAGCTCTAGCTTCTGAAGCCTCACCCCAAATGGAGCAGCTGCACTCTTACTGCATCTTTTTTTTTTTTAATTGAATCATAGCTTTGTACAATAATTCAATCATGAGGTACAGTGTGCGGGCTTGACATACAATCGGAGATATTTTCATCCACCTGATTGACATACCATTCATGAGATTTTCTCATTTACTATGTGAAAATATTTTTGATCCGTGTTTAGAAGTTTTCTCCTGCATTTTGAGGAGCAATACAGAATACCTACGGTCTCCGT
>CAUYRH010131118.1:0-32035 GCA_963574655.1 Perodicticus potto | reverse complement strand
ATTGTGGTTTTTATTTGCATTTCCATGATCATTAGAGATGTTGAGTATTTTTAAATATAGCTGCGGGTCATTCATCTCTCTCTCTTTTTTTTTTTGAGACAGAGTCTTACTAAGTCACCCTCAGTAGAGTGCTGTGGTGTCACAGCTCACAGCAACCTCAAACTCTTGGGCTTAAGCCATTCTCGTGCCTCAATCTCCCAAGTAGCTTGGACTGCAGGCACCTGCCACAATACCTGGCAATTTTTTTTCTTGTAGTTGTTATTGTTTAGCAGGCCCTGGCTGGGTATGAACACTCTTTTTTTTTTTTTTTTTTGAGGAATTTCTGTCGAGATCATTTGCCCATGTACTAATCAAGTTGTTTTCTTGCTATTGAGTTTCTTACATATTTTGGATATTAGCCCCATTATCAGATGTATGGCTTGCAAATATGTTCTCCTAATTGATGGGTTGCCTCTTCATTCTGTGAATTGTTTTTCTTGCTGTGTAAAAGTGAAGTGTGTAAAAGATTAGTTCAATATAATCCCATTTGTCTATTTTTCCTTGTGCTGCCTGTGCTTTGGGAGTTCTATCCAAAGAAATCATTGCCCAGACCAATGTCATGAGTTTTTCTTTATGTTTTCTTCTAGTAGCTTTATAGTTTCAGGTCTTACATTTAAGATTTTTTATACTTTTGGAGTTGACTTTTGTATGTGTTGTAAGAGTCCAACATCATTCTTCTGTATGTGGATATCCAGTTTTTCCAACACCATTTATTGAAGAAATTATCCTTTCCCCACAGTGCCTTCTTGGCACCTTTGTGGAAAATTAATGACCTTTGTTGAAAATAAATAACTGTATTTGTTTCTGGCCTTTCTATCCTGTTTCATTGATTGATATGTCTGTTTTAGTGCCAGTATCATGCTATTTTGATTATAATAACTTTATAATTTATTTTGAAAACAGGGAGCGTGATGCCTCTGCCTTTGTTCTTTTTGCTCAAGGTTTCTTTGGCTATTCAGGACAAAGTAAGTTGTGGTTCCAAACAAATTTTAGGATTGTTTTTGCTATTTCTGTGAAAAATGACATTGAAATTTTGATAGCAATTACATCAAATCTATAGATTGCTTTGGGGAGCATGGAAATTTTAAGAATACTAATTTTTTCCAACCTATAAACATGGAATATATTTTCATTTGTGTCTTCCTGAACTTATTTTCTCAGTGTGGTATGGTTTTGGTGTACTAATATTTCACTTCCATGGTTAAATTTACTCCTAGGTATTTTTATGCTATTATATTACAAATGGAATTGCTTTCTTAATTTGTTTTTCTTTTCTTTCCTTTTTTTTTTTTTTTTGAGACAGACATTGCCATCCTCAGTAGAGTGCCATACCATCACAGCTCACAGCAACCTTAAACTCTTGGGCTTAAGTGATTCTCTTGCTTCAGCCTCCCAAGTAGCTGGGACTACAGGCACCTGCCACAATGCCCAGCTATTTTTTTGTTGCAGTTGTCATTGTCGTTTAGCTGGCCCAAGCTGAGTTGGAACCCACCAGCCTGGGTGTATGTGGCCGGTGCCATAGCTACTGTGCTACAGGCACCAAGCCCAGATTGCATGTTTTATTTATTTGTTTGTTTGTTTGTTTCTGCTGAGTATTACTCCATGGTATGAGTAGTACCCCATGGTATAGTATTCATTCACCCATTGAAGGATATCTGGGTTCTTTCTGGACTTTTGCCTATTAAAAATAGATCTACTGTGAATTTTCAGGTCCAGATTTTCGTGTGAGCATAAATTTTCATTTCCCTGTGTGCAATTACTGAATCGTATGCTAAGTGTGTGTTTAGTTTTTAAAGAAAACTGCCGAACGGTTTTCCAGAGTGGCTGAACCCTTTTGCATTCTCATTAGCTATGTACAAGTGATATGCAGTAGTTTCTCCACATCCTGGCCAGTGTTTGCTGTGCTCACTATTTTTATTTTAGCTGTTCTAGTGGATGTGTCTCACTGAAGTTTTAAATTTCCATTTCCCCAATGGTTAACATGTTTTCATGTGCCCATTTGCCATCATTTCCTCTTCAGTGAAATATGTTTATATCTTTTGCCCATTTAAGATTGAATTTTATTTTTTTACAGTTGAGTTTTGAGAGTTCTTATGTTCTAGATATAAACTTTTGTTCCATATAGTTGCAAATATCTTTGTAATTTGTCTGTTCATCCTCTTAATGGGATTCTTTCCTTACTGATTTTTTTCTTTCCTCTAAAAATTTATAGTTTCTTGGTTGGATTTATATCTTTGATTAATTTTAAATTAATTTTTGTATAGAATGTGAGGTTTAGGTTCATAGCCAGGCATCCTCAAACTTTTTAAACAGGGGGCCAATTCACTGTCCCTCAGACTGTTGGAGGGCTGGACTATAGTTTAAAAAAAAACTGTGAACAAATTCCTATGCACATTGCACATATCTTATTTTGAAGTAAAAAACAAAACGGGAACAAATACAATTCACACCAACGCATGTGGCCCGCAGGCCGTAGTTTGAGGCCCTGTATGATTACCCTGTAATCATATCCTTTTTGAGCGGGGAGGGGACAGAGTTTCACAGGCTGGAGTGCAGTGGTGTTAACTCACTTTAGCCTCAAACTCCTGGCCTCAAACAATCCTCCTGACTTGACCTCCCAAAGTGCTAGGATTATAGGCATGACCCACCATGACTTGTTTTTCAAAGAGATGAGGCTTTGCCTTTGCTCAGGCTGGTACTGAACTGAACTTCTAAAGTCAAGCAATCCTCTCACCTCACCCATCCAGAGTGCTAGAGCGCTAGGATTGTAGGAGTGAGCCACTGCACCCAGCCCTCCAGAACATTTCTTTCTTTTCTTTTTTTTTTTTTGGAGACGGAGTCTCACTGTGTTGCCCTTGGTAGAGTGCTGTGGTGTCATAGCTCACAGCAACCTCAAACTCTTGGGCTTAAGTGATGCTCTTGCCTCAGCCTCCCGAGTAGCTGGGACTACAGACGCCCGCCACAACGCCTAGCTATATTTATTTATTTATTTATTTTTGAGACAGAGTCTCAAGCTGTCACCCTGGGTAGAGTTTCTGGCAGCTCACAGAAACCTCCAACTCGGGCTCAAGTGATCCTCTTGCCTCAGTTTTTTTCTTTTTTTCTATTTTTAGTAGAGATGGGGGCCTCACTTTTGCTCAGGTAGTCTGGAACCCATGAGCTCAAGCAATCCACCCATGTCAGCCTCCCAGAATGCTAGGATTACAGACATGAGCCACTGTACCTGGCCTACCCAGCTATTTTTAGAGACGAGGTCTCACTCTGTCTCAGGCTAGTCTCCAACCTGTGAGCTCAGACAATCACCACCTTGGCCTCCCAAGTGGTAGGATTACAGGCATGAGCCACCACACCTAGCTCCTCCAGAACTTTTGAATCATCCCAACTAAAACTCTGTACCCATTAAACAATAGTTCCCTATGCCCTCCTCCCCTTAACCCTTGGCAACTTCCATTCTACTTTCTGTCTGTAAGAGTTCGGGTGCTCTAAGTACCTCATATAAGTAGAATCATAGTTTTTGTCCTTTTGTGGCTGTCTTCTCTTAGCACAATGTCTTTCAGGATTATTCATAGTGTAGCCTGTGGCAGAATTTCATTCCTTTTTATGGCTAAGTAATATTCCATTGTATGTTATACCTCATTTTTGTTTATCCACTCATCCATTGATGGACACTTGGGTTGTTCCACCTTTGGCCATTTATGAATAATGCCGCTGTGGAAAACTGTGTAAATATCTTTTTGAGACCCTGCCTTTCTTTCAGGTATACCCAGAAATCGCTCTTATGCCAGCCATCTGGACTTGTTCAAACATCTCTCTGTTCCCCTTTGCAAGACCCTCCAGGTCTTGCAAAGGGGAACCACTCGGCCACTAGGGGGCACTCCACACTCTAGGATTTGGTGGGATTTGGGATTTCTTTGCGACCTCTAGCTTGGTGGAGGCGAGAAAGGAGACAGTAAGACTGACATTAAGGAAAGGGTCACTCTCCCCCACTCCCCTATACCCATCCCAAGTTTCAGAGGCCATTTCTCATGAGTTTGGCCCCTTCGCAGTCTCAGGGATTTTGTGCCCTGGAGTTCCAAGCCCCACCTGGAAATTGCTTTATTAAAAGCAACACCTCTCTGGCTCCAGGGGTGAGAAATGGAGATAAGAGTCAAAGGACTGCCCTTTCCTCAATTCTTAGTTGGGGGGAAACTGGTTTCCTGCCTCACTATGGACTTCAACAGATTATATATAAAAAGCATTTTATCTTATATGTTTCTCTCAAGTTTTCCAGCCAACTCCTCCTCTCTGGGCCAGGGTAGATTTCCTATCCCTGAGTAAGGTAGGAAGGTAGGTTCTGAAAAGTGCGAATGAAGACCTGCATCCCAGTCTGTGGTGGTTTGGGGTGGGAGTTTAACCCAAACAGCAGCAAAGATTCTCCTACTATTTCTCTCCAGACAGGCTCTTCCACAGCCCATGTGGAGCTTTACCCAGAGTAAAGCTGGAGCCCTTGCTGGCTATATGATTGTGGGAGGTAGTGTGGCCTCTCTAAGCCTCAGTTTTTTCATGTGTAAAATGGGGTAATAACGGTGCCAACTTTGTAGTGTTGTTGTAAGGATTAAATTCCTTAGTACATTGTAAGATCTCAGTGAGAATCTATTACAGTTGTTGCTGTTCCAATGCTATTACAGTTCTCCTGCAGAGGTCATGCTTGGATGGAGGCAGACCCTTCCTCACACCACATGCCAATATAGGACATATAAAAACAGACATTTAGATGCTGCTGACAAAGCACCTGCATTTAGTGGCTATAGAAACCATTCAAAAGCTTTTCCTGAGAGCCTGACTCCAGAATCTGTGCTACCAAGACAGTGGTTCTAGAGCAGGATTTTGCTGAGCAGGTGTTCCCCTGACAACCTGCATGTCCCTACCCACCCGCCCCTACCCACCATGAGGGGCCCACACAGTGCAGGGAGAGTGGGAAGTGGGGGAAGGCAGGGCCTGGCCCTAGAGAAGACCAACAGGCCCTGCCCCTTGTCCAAGGAAACAAGGACCAGAGAGTCACTTCCAAGTGACCAGAGAGTCACTTCCTTTCTTCCCTCTGTCTCAGCTGCTCTCTGGTGCAAAGTTGTCAAATGCAGAGGTGCAGAACCAGCTGCAGGTTAAGTGGCTTGGCCTGTCCCTGAAGCAGCTCTGACAAAGAGCAGGTTGATAGAAAGAGATAACACACTGGGACTGTCCCCACTTTACCTTGGGCTGACCCTGTATCTTTTCCTGGGGCTGTTCTCCCAAACTTGTGCTACCTTGTCTTCATCTTGTCCTCAGACTGACCCTGCACCTTGCTTTCAGACTGTCCCCCACCTTTTCTGGGGCTGTCCCCTGCCTTATCTTGGGCTGTCTCTCCTTTTCTGGGGCTCCCCCCACCTTGTCCTAAAACTGCTGCTTCCAGCCCCAGGATTCATGTTCATACCTGTGGATTTAGCTACTCAAAACACCCTTTATTGCTACCAGTCAGCCAGCCACTCCCTGACCCCACTGAGATTGAAGATAAAGTTGAACGGGGCTGTGTGGCAAAAACCAGATCTCAGCTGGGCTGGAAAAGGGTGGAGGTGATGTGTTGCCTGTGTGGGTGACACACAGGTTGCTGTGAGCTGTGATGCCACAGAACTCTACCCAGGGCGACATCTCTTTTTTTTGGCCTTCTCCAGCACAATCCACCCAGGTCCAGCTTCTTGGCAGCGCAGCTTCTGAGTCCCAGTCTTTGGCTAGTGGAACTACAGGCTGGTGGCAGCTCGGCAGGGCCTGGTGGTGAGCACCCTCCCTCACTAGGTGTGTTCTCTTCCTTCCCAGCTCTCTAGAAGCAGGTTGGAGGCGCTACTCTTTGTTTCTTTTTCTTTTTTTTTCTTTTTTTTGAGACAGAGCCTCAAGCTGTCGCCCTGGGTAGAGTTCTGTGGCATCACAGCTCACAGCAACCTCCAACTCCTAGGCTTAAGCAATTCTCTTGCCTCAGCCTCCCAAGTAGCTGGGACCACAGGTGCCCACCACAATGCCCAGCTATTTTTTGGTTGTAGTTGTTCATTGTTGTTTGGCAGGCCCGGGTGGATTTGAACCCACCAGTTCTGGTGTATGTGGCTGGCACCTTAGCCGCTTGAGCTACAGGTGCCGAGCCTACTCTTTGTTTCAAACAGCGGAGAAAACAGCCATAAGGCCCCTCCAGGTGGTATTGACTGGTACACAGCAGCCCAAGGCTCCTCTCAGTCAGGGGTCAGGTCATCCCAGCGGGGTCCACTGTCTGCCCTCTCCTGGCCCCTCTTAGTACTTGCCATTCTCAAGTCCCCCAGCTCTGGACCTCCTTCTCCTAATTCTGGCAGCTCTTAGACAGCTGCTCCCCAGAGAAGAAACTCCCCTTCCTCTCCCCTTCTTGTTCCAGCTGCCAACCTGCATGATTCATTCCTCTCTCCCTGCCACATAAAAGGCACTCAGGCCTTTGCTTGTACCTAAGTAAATATTTATGTGCTCTGCATTTGTAGCAAGCAAGTGTCCTCTGTCTGTCTGGGTCACTGTTGTCAGTCATCACAGCAAGCAGGGCCATACTGAGGGCTCTCTAAGTGCAAAGCAGGAAGGTTTTAAAGTACTGATTGTGGGCAGATTTATTCTGATCTTTCCATTGTTACAGCAAAGGCAACTTTAAAACATACAGTCTAACCTCATCCAGAGAGGACTGTGGATTGCCTGGCACAGGCTTAGCTTAGCTGGACAGGGCCTTCCCTCTCAGCTCCTGGAGACCCTTGTCCCTGTAGCTTAGAGAAAACCCAGTTTTTCTGTTTTCAGAAAATTCCTGCAGCATGGGTGGCAGCCCAAGAATAAAATATGCAGGTAGGTATACAGGTATGTTACCAGGCTAATGAAATTAAACAAATTAAACCAGAAAGTAGAGCATGGGTGAAGGCAGCTCTCGGCCTTTTGCAGGAAGATGAGGTGACAAGACCATGTTTCCTCTCCAAGGCTAGCTGCCTCCACCCTGTTCTCTCCTTATCTGCTTCCCTCCAGTGGGCTCAGGTTTGGGGCATGCAAATCAGCACCTCCGACACACTTCTAAACCTATAAAAACTGGTGATATTTATCTATTCGTTCTTGTCTTAGAGTCAAAGGTGTTCAAGGTCCGTAGTTGAAACTGAGAATGAAAATCACTGGCTGTAATTTTTCATTTTTTTGCTAATCACCTTTGCCTGTCTCACCTTCTTTATTATGGCCAATGTATGAAGTCTCATGAACTTCTAAGAAGGGACAAATGTTAGAATCTGCTTAACACTATAGCTGATTGCTATTTTCTATGAGTCACTTTGATTAATCAACATTCTTAAGAACCTAATGTTGCTTATGTATTAGGATCCAGATGCTGGTATATTTGTCCCTCAGCATCCACGGGGGATGGGTTCCCATACCCCCATGAATCCCAAAATCCACAGATGCTCGGGTCCCCTCTATAAAATGGCATGGCATTTGCATAGAATCCATGCACACCCTCCCACATACTTTATTGATTTATTTATTTATTATTGAATCATAGCTGTGTACCATAGTGCAATCAAGGGCTACAATGTGCTGGTTTCATAAACAATCTGAACTATTTTCATCAAACTGATTAACACAGCCTTCATGGCATTTCCTTAGTTTTGTATGAAGACATTTGTATTCTGCATATAGTAAGGTTCGCCTGTACCCTTGTAAGATGCACCGTAGGTGTGGCCCCACCAATTACCCTCCCTCCGCCCCTCTCCCACATACTTTAAATCATCTCTACATTACTTATAATGTCTAATTTAATGTAAATGCTGTCTAAATAGTTGTCATTAAATTATTGTTTATTTATTTTTGAATATTTTCCACCTGAGTTTTGTTGAATCCTTGGATGCAGAACCATAGATAAAGAGAGCCCACTATATAATTATGCAGAGTGGAAAATATCAGAGAATTAGGAAAGGTATCAGTCTCAATGCTTTAAACTTAACATTTTTTTGTTTTGTTTTTTGAGACAGGGAATCAAACTGTTGCCCCCGGTAGAGTGCTGTGGCATCACAGCTCACAGCAACCTCCAACTCATGGGCTCAAGTGATTCTCTTGCCTCAGCCTCTCAAGTAGATGGGACTACAGGTGCCCGCCACAACACCCGGCTATTGTTTTTTGTTTGTTTGTTTGGTTGGTTGGTTGTAGTTGTCATTGTTGCTTGGTGGGTCCAGGGCTGGATTCGAACCCTCCAGCTCTGGTGTATGTGGCTGGCGTCTTGGCAAGTGCACCAAGCACCCGGTCTTCACCAAGGGAAAGACAGGTAGAAAACCAGGTGGAGGCAGGCTCCCCCCGTTCCCACCTCCTTTCTTCACCACGACGCTGCCCCAGGACAAGGCAGGGGCCACACACTCCTTCCAGGTTTCCTTTCCCCATTTCAGCAATTCTCCCCTCTCCCAAGAGGCTCCCTGGAATGAGGCCTTTTGGGATCCATGGAGGAGCTCAAACTGGATTGAGGATCAGAATGAGCTGTGGGCCTTAAAGTTACAGACTCCAACCACACGTACTTATAAGGCGTGAAGAAGAGCTGCAGCCTGGGAAACTGTATTTTTAAAAACTTTTCCCAGGAGATTCTGATAAACCAGACATTCCACCCCTCCATGTCCTAGGAAGCCCTCCAAGGAGCTGTTTGTAAGCGAATGACCTCAAGACACCCTCTGGTCACCTGGCCTAGGTGCTCCCCCTACACGGTGGCTGCCCGGTAGCAGCAGGACTCCCTGAGGGCTGGAGAAGATGCTCCAAGCTCCTACAGGAGAGCTACCACATTCCCCTGCTTTCCCCTGCTGGCCTTTCCCTTGGCATCTGTCTTTTCTGTCCTCCTAACACCCCTCTTCTCTTCTAAGAAGAGAGAGAGAATGCTCTAGAATGTCCCACTTTGCCTGGGACCTGGCTTCCTCTCCTCCCCTCCCCTGTGCCACCCTCACTTGTCTTCTCTTTGCCTTGAGTTTTTCATGTAGTTAAACTTCTTGGCCTTCTCGTCCTGTCTTGCTGCTGTTATCAGCTCACCTCACTGACACTGCACCTCCCTGACCTCTAACCCTCCTTCCAGCTCCCTATCTCTTGCTGTCAACACTTGAATGCTCCTACACAAACTCAAAACTAAGTGGATATGAAGTCAAATTCATTGTCTCTCACTCAGACCTCCATCTCTCTGATTTCCCCCTTGACTCGTTTACTCTGGGGATATTTTAGCCAAACCATGCCCTTTACAGAGAGGGAGAGTGACCTGTGGATCATTTCCTTAGGAAGAGAGGAGGGAAGATCTGGGGGCCGTAAGGTGCCAGGGCTCTGGCCTGGCGCATGGGACACGGGTGTGCGTCTTGTTTGCTTTGCTTCCATTTGTTTGTGTCCTGCTCTCACCATGAGAACGAACCTCCTTGAGGGCAGGTAACCTGTCTCCATTTCCTCCAGAACGTCCCTCAGTGTAGAATACATTCAAAGACTTTAGTCAAAGGTTGAGAGAGGGGAAAGAAAAGGAAGGACATGGGGATGTTAGAGTCTCAAAAGGGAAAAAGGTATTTCCTGTCAGTCACAGTTCCACAGGGTATCTTATGTTTTGGCCAAGCATTTGAGCAGTTTATTTCTAGGACCTTGTTCATTAGTACTTCCCATTTTCTCTTTAGGAGACCCTGACCAATGACACTGATGAAATGATAAAACTCTTCCTACCCCAGTCAGCTGCAGTCTCCAGATTTTGCTAGTTTTTAGCAACTTCTTCAACTGCTTCATTCTAGATATTTGTGAAGCAGTAATTACTTAAATGAACAATTGATGACCCTGTCTTCTCTTTGGAGAAAAAATGGGGACTAAAATTCAGAAGTTTAAGGACAGAAAACAACATTAGAATAGGCAAACAGAAAATCAGGCCATGTCTATTTAATAGCAATAAATACAATTACTAATATTTATTGATATTGAGTCTATACTATGTGTAAGACATGGTGCTTAGTTTATCTATTTTACTTAATTGAGTTCTCACATTCCCATGAGGTAGGTGATCTTACCACCACTAGCTTTCAGATGAGAAGACTCGGGCTTGGAGAGATCAGCGCCTTGCCCAAGACCACACAGCTGGGAAGTCTGGATTTCACCTGTGAGGGGTGACGCGGAGCCCACCTGCTCAGCAACCAAACTAGATCTTCTCCCTGGAGGGGCACTAGCCACTTTTTAGGGGAGAGGCGCTTAGAGGAGAACCCTTCAAGCAAGATGAGTAGGGCTGTCATCATCTTGATGGACCTCGATTAAGATAAAAATGGAAAAGCAGTTTATGAGATGGTAAGCTCTATGCGCAAATCGGGTGTTAAGACCTGTCAGTAGCTTAGCCCTCTTCTGCTTTCATAACAATTCCTTTATGCTATTGAGAGCTTAGTGGGAACTTCACTCTACGAGTAAACTACAGAGTTAGACTGGAACTCACGACAGCAGTTTTCTTCTTACCAACCCTGCTGCCTTCAGCTCTTAAAAATCCCTCTGATCCAGATGTCCTGAGTTATCTCAGCTATGGTGAGTTCATGGCAGTAATCTAGGAGTGGTGTCTGGATATTTGGGGCATATTCTACCAGTTTTATTTAAGCTCTCTTAGAAAGAAAAACAGTGATTTCTATGTCATATGCAGAGAACAAGCAGAAAATGAACACTGATAACATGATCACAGGCACAAGGGGAGTGTCTGCAAATAGTTGTTGGGATAAAAGCTTCTTCTTAGCTTTGCCACTTAGCCTTGTTCTGGGCTTTGAAGGCTCAGCAGGCTTGTTCTCCCAAGAAATTTTCTGTGTATCCCAAATAAGCCTTTTGAAAGGTGCCAGAGAAGCAGCCTCGTCTGGAACGGAGGATTACCCTGACACTGGGGAGCTTTCTTCTGCACCCAAGGCTCTTCCTCTGGGCACTTGGAGGGTGGAAGTGAGCAGGTGACTTAAGAATGCACCGCCTGAGGAAAGCCACTGAGATCCAAGGAAATGGAGTCCCAAGTCTCCTCTCTGACTAGTTCTGTTAGGGGTTTTTTGGTTTTTTTTTTTTTTTTTGTAGAGACACTCTCACTTTATCCCCCTCGGTAGAGTGCTGTGGCGTCACACAGCTCACAGCAACCTCCATCTCCTGGGCTTAGGCGATTCTCTTGCCTCGGCCTCCTGAGTAGTTGGGATTACAGGCACCCACCACAATACCTGGCTATTTTTCTGTTTTTGCAGTTCAGCGGAGGCCGGGCATACCTGCCACCGTGGGCATATGGGGCTGGCGCCCTACTCGATGAGCCACAGGTGCCGCCCCCAATGATAGGGTTTTTGTTAGACTTTGTGGCTGATGGCCTTTAAGGGCATAGCCTGCAAGTGGGGGGGAGGAACAGTGTCTCCGAGAAACAGAGCGGGAATCATTAAATATTTCCATAAGGCCGATTATTCTTTCCTTTCTCTTCTCTTTTCTTTCCTTTCTTTCTTTTTAATCACAAATGCCAAGTTAGGATATGTTTTACTTAGGAGAGAAGGCAAGCGCCCCACCCAGCAGCCCCAGACAAAACATGGGTGAGATCTGTCCACATTCCCATCAGCGCTGGCCTCCAGAGCCAGAGGTGGGTTCCCCAGCAGTTTGGTGACTCAAGCAACGGGGCGCTCACCACTTCCCCTGGGAATCCGGCCCATGTCTCTGCTGTCTCCTCATTCAAATGTTTTACCAGCTACTCAGCCACAAGTTTCTTTCCTGGGGTCACTGCAGCTTCTCTCCTTGTGCCATGTGTTTTGACTCATCTTGGACAGAGATGGGGGAGGTAGGGGACTCGGGGGGCACTCAGCTGGGGTTGTTGTCATCTGCTACCCCCTCCTCCTGAATTGTGGGGTTGGAGCCAAAGTCACCCCTGTTGCACTCTCTAGGCTTCAAATTAGAGGTTTGCCTCCCCACAACCCATTCTTTAGACTGTAAACTTCTAGGGCAGGAACTGGTCTCGGTCATCTCTATGTGTTCAACAAACATATTCATGAGGCGAACCCCCAGATTCTCCTAGGTTGCATTCTGGAATGATCAGGGTCTTCTGACAAGGCTTTCCTTTGACCTCCCACAAAGACCCTGACCCCAGAACTGATGCTTTATTCTGAGGAAGAGAAGAACTGAGCCTATTTGTAATTTAACAAAGTGGATTCAAGCTTTTATGCCTCCTTTAGACCAGCCCTCTTCCTTGTCCCCAAAGATAAAGCCTTGAACTAGCTCCCCTCAATGAAGGCAGGTTCCCCCTCCCCTGAACAATTATAGGCCATTCATTTATGGTTGCTGGACCTGGTCTCATAAACACCATTCACTCTGAGGTGAGAAAAGTCACAGTGCACCTCCGGCCCAAGCCAGCACAATTCCAAGGAAGCCTTTCCCTCTCATTAGTGGGGTATTTGCTAAAACAGCTCTTGCTCTCCTTATTGTAAAATCCAGAGGACAATAGCTCCTTATTGCCTAACCAACGGGGTGAGTTCCTGGTCCCATCTATTCCTGGACCTTCCCTGCTGCCCCTGCCACCACTGAAAGAGGGAGGCTGTCACCTTGTTTGGTTACTAATTAAGAAAAGGCAAAGCCTTTGGCTATTACTGTTGTCCTCCCAGCCCCCTTCACTATACTGCATTCAAAGGCAATTTCTTTAGCAGGGTGACCTCCTACTCGTTCAGGGAAGAGACTGGGGTTTGGGTTTTCAGAATTTAAAAGAAAAGGCAGTTGGAGGGCAGGCCTCAGAGCATGCTGGCTGCTCTTGGTTGGCCCTGTTACTAGGATCCCACAGCTAGAGTTTGACTCTGTCTGCACCTGGACCTTGGCTAATTCTCTTCACCGTCTTGGGCACCCTCTAGGGCAGCTCAACCAGATGTGATCTGCCTTAATTTATAACAGGACTTGGCACCTCAATGAAACATTTAAAACCAGTCTGATCTTTTTAGGCTACTAACCCCTTTAGTGACTAAGGACTGGCTGGTCGTTGCACTTCTCCGTGCCTCAGTTTCCCCATTAAAAACTGGGGGCCTAATTTAGTCCTAAATCCATGACACAAGTGTTGAGAGAATGCATTTTCCACTTGAAACGTTCCTACCTCAGACTTCTCAGTCCCAGAGATCTATCTGAGCTGGGTGCTGTAGGAAAAGGGCCCAGGACTAATAGGCAAATGATGGACTTGGAAAGTGTAAAAATGGTTCCCACATCATTTTGGGGGGGGGGGGATTCAAAGGAGGAGAAATCGTATGAAAGTGTATGACGTAAGCGTAAGAGGTAGTGATGTAAAGGGTTACATCAGGAAGTCACCAAGCTCAGCGCCTCTGGCTCCGCAGCCCCCTGAGTGGGTGCTCCCGCCAGGATCGTTGGGAGCCGGCTCTTCGGGCGCCCCGAAGGCACTGCTGGCCCTGGTAGATCCTGTGGGTCTTTTCAGAAGCCAGGGGTAAGTTCCGCAGAAGGAGCCGGCCAGGGAAGGGGCCTGAGCGGCGGGGGCTCCCCATTTGCACCCCTGCGTGGAAACCCGGGCCGCTAGGCCGAGGGGCAGAGGGAGCCCGGCCAGTCCGTCCGGGAGGCGGGAGGCAGGTGCGGAGGTCACGGTCCCAGCGCCCAGGAGGAGCCCTTGGGAGGGGTGTCGCGGGCTCGGCCGGTGGGAAGGAGCGAGCCGGGGGCCGGCGCGGCTGCGGGGGGCGGGGAGGAGGCGCGGGAGGCGGGGCGGAGGCGGCGGAGCCCCGGGGATCCACTCGCCCAGCGCCGGCCCCTGCACTCCGAGCCGCGGCTGCCACCCGCCCCGCAGCCAACTTGGGGCCGAAACTTCCTCGGGTCTCGCGCTCAAGAGAAGAGCGCGCAGCGCACAGAGGACCGACGGCGGCGCCGGAGCCGGGCACCCAGGGCTCAGGGCCTCGCTGCGGCTCGGCCGGGGGCTCCGCACCCCCGACCTTCGCCGCCGACCGAGCTCGAGGGTCCCTGAGAGGCGCAGGGAGCCCGCCCGGCGGCAGGAGGGAGCGCGGACTGCGAGGGCCGGGACTGCCCCGGCCGGCGTCCGCGGGCCCCGCGGGGCTGCCCAGCGTTGGGGGAAACGGCACACGCCTCGGAGGGACCCCCGGCCGCGGCTCGCCAACCCCGCGCCCCGGCCGCGGATGAAGAGTCGGGCGCGGCGGCCCGAGCGGCCCGCGCGCTGAGAGGAGCGGGCAGGGTCTGTCCGGGGCCGCCCCCCGGACCCCGGGGCCGAGCAGAGCGGCGAGCCGAAGCCCGCGGGCCTGACAAGCGGCGGGCCATGCAGGTAAGCGCCCGCGGCGGCTGTGGGAACCGGGAGCTGCGCGGGCCTCCGCCGCCGCCGCTGCCTGGCCGCGGAAATTGCCGAGAGCTCCCTCGGGCTCCAGTCCTGCTCGGCGCCCCGCGGGCCGGCTGGGTCTGGGTCTGGGGTCTGGGGCCGCGGCGCGGGACTCCGGGAGCGGGCCCTCCTCCCGGAGGAGACAGGCCGGTGTTCGGCTGCGAGCGGGGATCCGCCGACGGGGCAGGTGGGGGGAAGGGAGTGGCCCCCGGCCGCGCGGGGAACAAAGCTGGGACGCCGGGCTCTCCGTCGCGCCGCTGCCGCCCCCCGCGAGCGCGCAGCGCCCGGCGCGGAGGGCGCGCTCCCGGCCGGGGCAGGTAGGCTGGGGCTGGCTGCCCTCCCCCGGCGCGCGGCTTCGCCGACCCCGGGAGGCGCGGAACCCCGGCCGTGGGCGCTGCCCGCAGCTGTGGGACCGCCGTGAGCCCCTCGGGCGTCTAGCTCGCTTTCCCGGGCTTAGTCGGGCCCAGCCGGAACCCTCCTCCGCTCGGGGTCTGCGTCCGGCAGCGAGCAAACTCGGATGAAGACTACATCTGGATTACTTTAACCCGCCAGCAGTGCGAGCGTGCTGCCTGCATTCCTGCCCGCGCCGGCGCAGGTAGAGCCCTGGGCGCTGGTCGGGCTCTGCGTTCTCTCTGTGGCTCCTCTGCTCCTCCACCTCACCCATCCCTGCCGTGAGAAGTGAGAAGTGAGAAGTGACCTCTTTCCCCGTCTTCGTGTGGAGCCTCAGTGGATACTCCTGCATAGTTTTAAGAGACAGTTTAGTGCGCTTGGAGCAGGATCGGATCTGTTTCTTAGGAAGGGAAACTGAGGTGGCTCCAGCCCTGGGTTGATTGATCACTTAGCTGAGTGGGGAGGGGAGGCGCTCCAACTTTCCTTCTTCACTGCTTTTGCCTCCTGGTCGCGTTGGCAACAGCTTTCAGTTGTTACCACGCTGGTTAGAGTTTCAACCTGGTACCTGGAGAAGGACTCAGGATCAGGTTACTAATCCCCAGAACTACTCCAGTTGTCAGGGAATGTGCCCACTTGCCAGAACCATGATGGGACATCCGTGCCCATGCTATCAATGTGGGAGCAGAAAACTCTGGGTCAGCAGGGCAGGATCATGCCCTTGGCTAAATTCCAGCACTCTTATAGGCTTGCAGTTGGTAGTTTAGGGTGACCCCCTCTGTGGCTGGACCCTGAGGCAAACGAGAGCCCAGGAAGCAGCAGGCGTCCCCTCACAAAGCCTAGGGACCCTTTCCCACGCCCAGCTGCTCCTGCAGCCTGATTCACATGTAGAATTCTCATCCCAAGCAAGATGCTCCATCTCAGGCGTAGACCAGGGGCTGCCGGGCCTAGAGCTTGCACCTGCACACCTGTCTAGGCTCACACAGGAGTCCCAGCAAACACGTGGACTTATTAGAGGTGGAAGGCCAGTGGTAGTTTCCTTCCATTACAAAATAGCTTCTCCTTTTTCTTGGATACACAATATTCTTGGTTATAAATAGCAAGAAGGAGGAGGTGTGTCTCCTTGGAAGGAAAGGCATTGCTGAAAGAGAACACTTTTGTGCAGTTGTGAGGGGAGTGATGAAGCTGGGGTCTTCATGGTGATTATCAGGTCCAGCAGCCCCAGAAGAGAGGCTCTATGAAAGCCAGGGCTTCCTCCCAGCAAGTAGGGATGGCATGACACCAGGGCGGGAGGTGGAGGAAGTAAAGGAACCAAAAGTGACTATCTGTGAGTAAATACCCAAGAGTAGCCAAGAGACCCTTTCCCTTTGTTTTCTTTCTCAAGGACAGTCAGCCCAGGGTGTATGACTCTGTGGGATCAGCTGGCCTGCCAGGAGCTGGGGCTAGTTTTGGAGGAGCTTGCTGGTCCTTTCCCATCCATGAATATCCTGGTGTCTTTATGTACTTGAGTATGAATATGTGAGTAAGGGTGTGCCCACGTGTATGTGTTTGCTTAGGGCGTCTGAAACTGGTCCCCTCTTTAGTTCATTTGGTGGTTGTAATAGCTCCGAGTATTTCTTATTAGCTTGAAACAAGCTTTATCTAAAAACTTGTCTGTCTAAAAAGTGTAAGTTATTGCTAGAATGACCGGGAGCCATATGCTGTGAAAAGAAAAAAATGTGGGCTTGTTCTTCACCTGTGTATTTCACCCTCCTCTCACTCTAGTGGTAGCTGAAGGATTTTTTTGTTTGCTCTTCTTCACGGAGGACCAGGCTGGTCTCATGTGATTTTAGCTTCTAGGACAGTTCTGCTGCTTTCTAAATTGCCACTGCCTGGCATCTTTACCATGGTGGGGGGTGGAGGGGTTCACGTGGAGTGATAGTTCTTGTCATCTCTGAAACAGAAACCAGTAAGTCCACAGAGCTTTCCTGTCTGCAATCCTGATTTTGTTCACTTTGGCTCCTTTCCAGACCGCCTGCCATTTATCTCCTTAACCTTCTAGACAGGTCTTCAGAGTCCATTCTTCCAACCCCACACCTGAGTACAATCCTCAGAGTGTTGTTGTGGTGGTAGGTAGTGGTTGTTTTTGTAATTGCATCAGGTCTCCCCAGTCTGAGGACAGCAGTAGATGTCACCCCCAGAGTGATGGGAGCTTGGGGAGCACCACATAAAGGCGCCTGGGCTGGGTTCTGTTGAGCATCTTCAAACTGTCTCCAGGAGTTCAGAAGAGTCCAGCAGAGAGGCTGCACATAGGTCCTGTGGCAAAGATGAAATGGCCTGATAGTTTTCATCGGGGCCACCTTCTGTCCATGTCTGGGGTGCAGCCTGTACACTCCCCCAGGCAGCATGTCTAGGGAGCCCCCAAAATGGACCAGCTCTGTGGTGCAGCCTGGTTGGAATTTTTTCTTCAAAATGAAATTCCCCCAACTCCTCAGAGCAGGTGATTGCCCTGCTCCTACCAGCACTCTCCACCCCTGGTTGGCTCTGTTTACCTGGCTAAATTTAAACCTCCGCCCCCTCCATCCCAGTTTGACCCAAAGGCTCGCAGTCTAGCCACTGGGCTGGCTGCTGCGGCAGCATTTCCTGACTTCTTTCGCCCCTGTGGTTGCAGTTTGGTCTTTTTTGTACTGAATGAATCCTCTTCTAGACTTTCTAAAGTTGGTCTCTGTCCTCACTGCTTCTCCACCCATGTGGCTTTCTTTTCAACTCCTTCCTCCCAGGCGATTTGGAATCTGGTTTGTACTGAGGGAACACTCTCCCCTGACCCTTCCAGATACAGTGCTCCATGCACAGGGGTTTTAGGAAACCTAAGGTCCTCAGGGGCTGTGCTGACTGCAGTCACTGCCCAGTGCCAGTGGCCAGGCTCCCAGCTCCCTTTTGGGTCAGTATGGGGCTGGCGGCAGGGCAGCCCTTAAAGGGGCAGGGTCATTTTCTCAGAAGGTATTTTGCAGCCCCAAATCCCAAACTTCCCAAATGCCCAGCCCACCCGTATGTTCAATTCTTTACATCATTATCTTTTCTTGAGGTTTTGCTGTGGAGGGGGCATATGATATGATAGCTTCTCTTCTCTGGGTCTCGTCTTTTCTATAGAGTTGGATGAGATTGCTAGAGAGGCCCCTTCCAGACCTAAGATTCTGTCCCACTTTAACACTTCCAGCTCTTTCAGGTTTGGG
The DNA here is from genome assembly GCA_963574655.1 of Perodicticus potto. Classification (NCBI taxonomy): domain Eukaryota; kingdom Metazoa; phylum Chordata; class Mammalia; order Primates; family Lorisidae; genus Perodicticus; species Perodicticus potto. Next base: position 14,074 of record CAUYRH010131118.1, on the reverse strand, counting down.
AATCCCTCTGCTGTGGCCCAGGCTTGGGTGGGGAGGCAGGCCTGTCAAAGGCAGGGGTGTCCCCACCCGAGTCAGGCCTGCCGTTTTCACAGAGGTCCTGTTTCACAAATTGTGGTCTTAGAGGCAGGGTTTGTGGTCGAGCTGGAGGCTCAGGTTGTGCTCCTGGCTTTGGGCTGAGGCCCAGCAGGGGCCTCTGTGGTTAGTCGGCATCCCGAGGCTTATGACGAAGCTCTGTCTCCAGTTTTGGGTGACTTTGGGGCTGGTGCCTCAGTTCCTGGGGGGGAGGCCCTGGCGTCCAGTGGGTTTCCAGTCCTCTCTCATCTGCAGCTTCCTTGGGCCCCAGAAAGGCTAACTCCTAGAAGGTTGCCCTTGTCTGACTCATTCATCAAGGATCCAAAGTGGATTTACCAAGGCCTGTGAAATGATAGCTGGGCTTGGGTTAGAAAAGGCGGTGGATTAAAAGTACTTGCTTTACAAACTTTAGACCCCAAAGGTCACTTTAGAGTTATCTGCAAATGTTCAATCATTAAATTTGCTCTGGGGCAGTGAAAAAGATAACATAAAAGTGTAAAGTGACAAAGCTTTTCTAATGCCAGCTCGAGGTTATCTTGTTGGCTGCTATCTTGCTGTCCCCTCTCCTCTTAAGGTCCAGGGTTTAAAACAAGTAGCCACAGAGCAGCCCTGAGCTTCTGGGCTATTACGGGTGTCATGTCTGCCCATGTGGCCGTTCCCAGGTCTAAACCAGGATTCACTCTGTCCCTGGACTTAACCTGTGGATGGACCTGGGCAAGAGGCTGGCATCTCTACCCCATCGATCTCACTGGCAAATATGCCCTGGTGGTGGGAGGATTTCATTGCTATGGAAGCTTAGAGCACAGCTGAGTCCCCGTCACAGACTCATCTCTAAGATGATAGACTTCACCCGTACTTGTTGAGAAGTTTCTCCTGGGAAAATTTTGAGTAATGGATTTCCAAATACTTCATAGAAATCTTGTCCAGGCTTAAGACCTGAAATCAAGGTGGTTCGACCTTTGGAGAGATGTTATATGCATATTGAGAGCCACATTGCAGAGCAGGAGCTGTGAATGAGAAGGAGAGGCATTCTGAACTGTTCTGTACAGACATGAGCTGAGGCAGGAGGCAGCAGAACTAAGACAGTGAAGGCCAAGATGTGTGCTTCTGAGACAGACTTCCTGGGTGTGAATCCCAGCGCTTGTCTCCCATGAAGGCAGGGCAGGTTACCTGACTTCTCCGTGCCTCAGTTTCCTTATTTACAAACTGGGAAACAGCAGCTTTATGCCCTTCCCATCTGGTTGCTATGAGGATTAGCATGTGGAAAGCACTTAGACCTACCTGCCTGGAATTTTGCAGGGCTCTCGAAGCATCAGCTTTTGTGACAACACTGAGGACGGTCTCCTGACAGGGCAGTTCCAACTCCTTGGCACTCTGCCCTGAACCTGCTCTGCGCTGGAAGATGGAGGCTGCACCATGTGGACGTGGCCTGCTGCTCATGTCAGCTTGTGTCGTCATTTCTCAAAGGAAAGGACGCTCACAGATACCAACTGCGTCCAATCAGGCAGAGAAGTCACTTTAATCATTACAGGGTGTGAATAGAGGTTTGTGGGCTGACAGGGAGAGAACAGATATTCAGTGTTGGCTGTCGTGAAGGGAAGGAAAAGTGAGACACTCTGGACAGGAGTGTTGGATCCTGATGTGGATCTGTGCAGTTGAGAGCTGTGCACGTCCCTGATGGGGAAGGAGGGGTCCTGCTGACCCCGTCCCACACGCAGCTGTTGTTTTCCTAGGCAAATGGTGATACATTCCCTGTGTTTGGAAATCACTCTCAAAATCTTAGCTTGTTGTATTTCCTGTGCTTAGAAAGGCAACCTCTGTGAAGTCATATCTAAAATCAGCTTTAGGGTAGGTGCGTCCAGTACTGTGAGGCTTACCATGCGCTGGTGAAGAGGTCTGAGGGAGGGAGGGAAAGGGCTTAAAATGCTAAGGAGAGCCAGGGAGCATTGCGAGGTGGACTTGCAAGTGCACTCCACTGGGGGCATCTGACTTCATCGGTTTAAATCACTGAGTCAGCCCTACCACAGCCCCAGGCATCAGGCTGGGGGTGTCAGGGACCTACAGTGGTGCCCTTGCAGCTTGTTGAGCAGGGGACCTCCTGCTAATGAGTGAACCCCCTGCTTCCCCTGACACAGGCCCTATTCCAGTGACGATGAGCCACATCTAGGGGATTAGGTCAGTTCCTTTAATTTGTCAGGGCCCTGGGACACCCGGCCCCAGCCTTGCTCCAACCTAATCCCCCAGCTTCTCTAAAGCATGGCAAGTTCTGAGTCATTACACACTTAGCCACATCTCAAGATTCCTCTTTCCTGCACATTTTGTGTCTCATTCCTCATGTTAACAGGGAGTGGTCACCCTTCCCCAAGAATACCCTCTTTACCTTCACTGCAGCTTAAGAGCCCTGACTTGGCACCCTAGTCCACCTAGCCCTGCACAGCCTACCTTCTGCCTCCCTCTCCAAGCCCATCTGTGCTACGCTCTTTCACGGCCAACACACGGCCTCCCTGCATTTGTGAGAACACTGCGAGCCCCTTCTCTTTACACTTGTGCTCCTTCTGCCAGGATCTTTCCTCCTCAGCCCTGTGCTGGGGGCGGGCCCTCCCATCTTTCAGATCTCAGCCTCTCAAAGAGGCCCTGCCCAGGGAGTGGCTGCCAGGGGCCGTCTATTGCTGTCTGATTCCCCTGGAGCCCTTACAACCATCTGTAGCTCTCTCTCTTGTTTATCAGCACACTGGTTGAATATCTGCCTCCTAAACTATCTTTGTCTTGTTTTCCACTCCTGGAGCTCAGAGCGCCTGTTACTGCTGATCTTAGGGAAAGAGGATGTTCTTTGCTAGAATAGGCCCATTTTGCCTAAGAAGTATACTATCCTTAATGATTTCTGTTGATGATTGAATTATTCATATACCAAATATTGATTTAGGCATGTCCCAGGTGTTGTGGTTATAAGACAGAGTTCTTAAACTTGAGGAATTTTTGTTCTGGTAACTTCTACTGCAGACAGATGGCAATTGCATAGTATTCTAAAACCTCCAAGTCTTTGAGTCCCCCAGACCTGTGCCTATGACCCATCTTGCGATGGTGCACATCAAAGGTGGTTTGGGAGACAGTATTGAGCGAAGTGCAGTGTAGAGTGGAAACGCAGAAGGAGCAGGGGGCCAGAGGAAGCTGTCCAGGCCCAGCAGAGATCCACGAAGCAGTGCTGAGCCAACCTCTCGCTCAGGCTGGGTCCTCAGGTGCTGCTGTTGCTAGTAGAGTACATTTCACTCAGGTGTCGATCAGATTGGGAAGTGGTGAGCCCCTGGTTTAGGAGTTCCATGAGTGCCCTACCCCCATCACCCTGCGCTGCTGACCCTTGGTCATTGTTGAATGAAGCAGTGAGTGTCTCCCTCGCTGTGCCCTCATCCCAGACTGTGGACACCATCTCCTACCTGTCTCTTTGGTCCCAGTTTGCCCAGGGCCAGTATCTAGTAAGGCCTTATTGAATATAATTTGAAAAGAACTCATAGGAGAAAGGTTTCTAGTTGCCATGGGAGGTTGCAGTGTTACCTCCTCTTTCATGCAGGCTCTTCCCTTGGCTTCAACGGCACCTCACTCTCTTAGTTTCTCTCCTCCCTCATTGGCTACAGCTTTCCTGATTTTATCTCCTGGGGCTTCTACTCTATATACTTAAAGATGGTCAATGATGAACCACTTATTCCATAAGATGATAGTGCTGTATTTTGCCTTGTACTTTCTCTTTCTTTTCTTTCTTTCTTTCTTTTTTTTTTTTTTTTTTTTTTGAGACTTACTCTTTTACCCAGGCTAGAGAGCCGTGGTGGCATCAGCCTAGCTCACATCAACCTCAAACTCCTGGGTTCAAGCCATCCTCCTGCCTCAGCCTCCTGAGTAGCTGAGACGACAGATGCCTATGACAAACCCCAGCTATTTTTCTTTTCTTTTCTTTTTTTTTTTTTTGAGACAGAGTCATCCTGGTAGAGTGCTGTGGCATTGCAGCTCACAGCAACCTCCAACTCTTGGGCTTAAGTGATGCTCTTGCTTCAGCCTCCCAAGTAGTTGGGATTACAGGTGCCTGCCACAACACCTGGCTACTTTTTGGTTGCAGTTGTCATTGTTGTTTAGCAGGTCCAGGCTGGTCTCAAACCCACCAGCCTTGGTGTATGCGGCTGGTGCCCTCTCACTGAGCTAGATATAGGTGCCGAGCCTATTTTTTCTCTTTTCTATTTTTAGTAGAGACAGGGCTCACTCTTGCTTAGGCTGGTCTTGAACCCCTGAGCTCAACCAATCCTCCTGCCTCAGCTTCCCAGAGTGTTAGGATTACAGGAGTGAGCCACTGTGTCCTCTGTGACCTTATCTGTCACCAGGAATGTTACCAAACATCCTACAATGCACGAACTGCCTCCTCAGCAAGAGTTATTGGGTCCAAAATACCTGCAGTGCTGAGCTTGAGAAACCTGACTTGGGAACAACCTTAGGAAAACAAGTCATGAAGTACAATGCTCACCATGCAGCTGGTGAACCAAACAGGCAAACAATCCACAGAGACTGCTTTGCACAAGCTGCAGCTCCCACGTGTCATAGCCTGGTGGGCTCCCTGCGTGTCCCAGGCCCTCCTGGCCCAGGCTCATTCCTGCCTCAGGCCCTGCCCCTGCTGTGCCTTCTGCTTGGACTGCTCTTCCTTCCTCCCCTCCCTCCCTCACCTCCCTCAGATCTTTCCTCAAAAGTCACCCCAATGAGGTCTCCTGGGACTTTCTTATATAAATTGCAACCCTCCTGCCCTTCTCCGTCCTTCCTCTCCAATGTATTTCTCTTTGTCATACCTTGGGGCATACAGATACTTCCTATCACTTACTGGTCCTCTTGGCTGCTTCCCCTGCTAGTATATGCTTCCGTGACGGCAGGAACTCTTGTGTCTTTGGTTCACAGTGTGTCTTGAGCACATAGAACAATACTTGACACCCAGTGGGTGTTCAGTAAACGTTTGCTGAAGGAACTAAATGGAGACAAGGCAGGGGCTACACCTGGGTGACCTGAAGGCGTGCCTTCTCAGGAGAAGCAGGTGGACCTTCTCTGCTCTGTTGCTCCCTGCCCCTCCTGGCTTCCCCTTCACTGGACCAGAGAATGTGTGACCCAAGGAAATAGCTATATTTGTCATAACTGATGAAAGTAAGACATGTTCACTGAAAAACATTGAATTTTCATTGAAAATATGAAGAAAAAATGATAATTTCAAGCTATTATTTTGGCTCATTCCTTTTCAGTCTTTTCTGCACACATATGTGTACGTGTGCGTGTTGTCTGCACATATATGTATAAGCGTGTGTGTTTCTTCACCTGCTTGTCTCCCTGCTGGGTGGATGGCGACACCCTGCGGGTAAGAACCCCACCTGTTCTCTCCCCTTATCCGTTTCCAGGGCAGGTCTTGGAGCCTGATGTAATCAGGAGCACAAAATTCAGGAGCTGTAGCTTGTGCAGAGCCGGTCCCTGGGGGTTCTCTGTCTTTTTGGTTCACCAGCTGCTTGGTGAGCATTGTGTCTTCACCACTTTTGTTTCCCTAAGGTTGTTCCAAGGTCAGGGTTCTCAGCCTCAGCACTGTGGGCATTTGGGACCAATAACTCTTGTTGAGGCGGGTGTTCTGTGCATGGAACGATGTTTGGTAACATCCCTGGCCTCTACCCACGTGGTTCCTCTGGCACCTCTGTCCCAGGGTCAATAGCCAAAAATGTCTCTAGAGATCATCAAATGTCCCCTAGGGGGAAGGGCAGAGGCAGAATCACCTCTGGCTGAGGATACTTTTCTAAAATATCTCTATTTTTTTCCTGACAGTCTTCCCTTGTTTCCCCTGTGGAGAAAGTCCTGTGGAGTCCTTATCCATTTTACATCCTATTTCCACTCTATTGCTCGAGTGTAGATCCTTGTGAAACAGATGTGAATTATGGTAGCAGCTTTCTCACCAGCTGTCTGTCGCTGGTCCCCCATAAGGACATCTCTCCCCTGCTCCCACATGACTTGTGCTGCAACCATTCTGGTCACTAAATCAGGTCCCCAGAGTGAATGAGGTGTCCCGTAGTAGAAGGAATTTTGCTATTTACTGTGTCTGGTAAATAGAATATCATTCTCCAGAGGTCAGCTCTGTCCAGCAGTGATTTACAAGCTTTCCCAAGTCTTTGCCTTCCATGCTTTCTGTTCTCTTCCCAGTGAAGGTGGCTTTCAGGTCAGATGGACTTGGGTTTGAGCACCAAATAGGCACTCACAATCAGATTGACCTTACTGTGGCTAGTTAGGCTTTCTGAGCTCTGTTTTCTTCATCCTTTAAGCAGGGATAATTACACACAACCCCTGAGGTTATTTTGAGAGTTCAATGTGATGATTTATGTGAATTAGGACAATGTCTGACACATAGTGTGTACTCAATCAGTGTTCACACTCTTCTTTAACTCTTCGTAGGAAAAAAAGTGAAAATGTCAAGAAATTGTCACTTAGATGCTCAAATATCTACTTGGTCAAGAAAATTTGGTTATTTTATTGTTTGGTTTGTCAATTGGGGAGGAAAAAGAGACTTGAAAATTCGCTTATAGAATAGCAACTTTTACCGAAGTGCAGGTTCTTGGAATCTTCCTGGAAGAAGCTCCCAGTCTGACATGTGGGTTGCTGGATGGCAGAAGTGGTGCCTTCCTCATTTCTATCCTCTTCCCATTGACAAGCCCAGCACTTAGCATCGTTGCTACTCACTCATATTGACAAACTGATGAGCTAGGGACTTCTAAAAAGATTGTAATCCCTCTTTATTTGATTGTAATTTCTCTTTATTTGAGAAAGCTAAATGTGATGTAATTTTTTTTTTTTAGACACAGTCTCACTCTCTCTCCCTGGGTAGAGTGCTGTGAGGTCATAGCTCACAGCAACCTCAAACTCTTGAGCTCAAACAATCCTATTGCCTCAGCCTCCCGAGTAGCTGGGACTAGAGGCGCCTGCCACAACACTCAGCAAGTTTTAGAGATGAGATCTTGCTCTTGCTCAGGTGGATCTCAGACTCCTGAGCTCAGGCAATCTACCTGCCTTGGCCTCCCAGAGTGCTAGGATTATAGGTATGAGCCACTGCACCCAGCTGAGAAAGCTGGTCTTGAATTAACATATTTTATCAATACTAAGACACATTTTAACATATCTGAGATCTGGATGCATCTTAGAATCAATATCATATGATAGTTTAATGGGGAGTAGTTTTCTTTCTTAGTGATAATGGTGTATTTTCAAATCAGTACCATCTTAGATCTGGTGAAATAAGGTAATGGATTACTGTTTGCGAGGATCAGCTGTTGTCATTTCCTCACGCCTACCTTGGTTTTCCCTTGGAAATATGCTTCTGATTTTTGCCAAAGAGAATATTTAGAGTATCACTTTTGTGTTGTATGTTTACTGACTAAGAGTTAAAACTGAGAGGGGAATCCTAGGTGAAGACCAGAATGCATGGCCTTGGGATCCGGATGTTTGAGGATGCTGACCTCCTGAAGCCACCTGCGAGTTAGAAGTCTGGGATTTCCATTCCTGCACTAACTGTGATCTTGGGCAAATGCATTAACTACTACCAGTCTCCCTTTCCTCATTTGTAAATCCCTTCACTTTGTCCTCAACAATCTCACAGAGTTTTTTTAGGATCAAGTTGAGATGTTGTGTAGGAAAGTGGTTTATAACCAACATAAGATGCTGTTCCTAACTGTAGAATGTGCAGAGTGGAAGTGTGACCTCAGAGATTGCTTTAAATTCACCGACAAAACAGCCTCAGGTGACTGGGCAGTGATTCATACCTGGCACTTGTCTTATTGTCTATTTCTAGGAGAAAGTCTTTGAAAACTTTATGGAAACCTGCCTGGTCAGATGAAATAGTATCTCAAAGGATTAAAAAAAAATTACATCCTATAATGAGAGGGAAAGCTTTTTTTTTTTTCCTTTCCCTTTTTTCATGTTATACTTTCTTATTCCATTGCCTTGGGACTGGAAAATGTGATGGGTGAATACCATTACATTAACACAATTGTGTTGAAAGAGTAAGTGTAATCTCTCACGTGCGTGCTCTTTAAGAAATCAAGTTCTGCAGCACGACAGGTGCTGGATCAATCCTGGCTCCAGAAACTCACTGGCAGCGTGCTGACTGTGCAGAGATGACCTTGTCCGAGTCATCCAAACTTTCTTGACCTTAGTTTCCTTATCTGGTAAAATCCTCGTAGGGCTTTTGTGAGGGGTAAATGAAATGAATAGGAAGCACTTCAGTTATAAATGAATGCAGGGCCTTGCAAATAGAAAGCACGCAGTAGATGTTTGCTCTAGTTATGCTTCTGAACAACCACAAAAAATGCTATTATGGAATTGCAGTGACTCGTTCCTCGTTCTGCTGACATAATCAAAAGCTTGGTTATGTCTGGGAAGAAGGGATAAAGTCTGTGTTATTTTCTTAAACATGGCATTAATAAACAACACAAACATGTCAATTTGACAGTGAGCTGACCTCAATAATATAGCATTTTCAAAACATACTACATAGAGCTTGTTATACTGTAGCCTAATCAAGAGCCCTGGTCAAAATCTTACCAGACAGCTTAAAATATTCCTTTTCATGTGCGTTTCTTGATGTATACTGTTTCCTGTTCCACATGCTGAGGAAAAGTCCTAAGTGGCATCCCCATTTTTATACTTCAAAGCCTGGACAGCTTGCCCTTCAAGAATGTGTTGTAGGGAAGTCCTAAGGTCTCTCTGGTTTGGTTTTTAACACAGGCTTCTGGGAAGACATCAGAAACCGACTTCCAGCGAGTCTTACAGTGTGAAGTTCATCACTGAGTATGCTCTGTCCTTTCCGTACTTCTTTCTCCACTCCCTGCCCTATGTTGCCATGGCTGAATGGTAGTGATGCTATTTACTTTTTCTTTTTAATCTACTTTATTGAAGTATAATTTACATGCAATAAAAAATCATTCATTGTAATTGTACAGGAATCAAAAAATTGAGCAAATGTATACACTCATGGATCTGCCGCCCCAGCTGTGATATTCTGCTTCCCCAGAAAGTCCCCTTGTCTCCCGTCCTCATAGCCACAACCCGCCACCCTGCTAACTCAGGCACACACTGATCTCATTATGTCATTCCAGACTACTTTTGCCTGTTGTAGAATTTCACATCAATAAAATTATACTAGCATTATTTTTTTTCTTTCAGCTTTTTGGTGTTTGGCTTCTTTTGCTCAGCTTTTTTTTTTTTTGAGACAGGGGCTCTATCGTCCTAGGTAGAGTGCTGTAGTGTCATAGCTCACAGCAACCTCCGATTTGGGCTCAAGCGATCCTCTTGCCTCAGTTTTTCTATTTTTAGTAGAGACAGGGTCTTGCTTTTGCTCAGGCTGGTTTCTAACTCATGAGCTCAAGCAGTCCACCTGCCTTGGCCTCCCAGAGTGCTGGGATTACAGGCGTGGAGCCACCGCGCCTGGCTTTGCTCAGCTTAATATCTGAATATCTGTGAGATTTATCTAAGGTGTTAAGTGGATTGGTAGTTCATTACTTTTTGTTGCCATGATTTTGTTTACTTTTGAGGGACATTTGGATTATTTAAAATTTTGGTTAATTGAGATGTTTAGTTATTTATATTTAATACCATTTTTGAACTTGTATTTTGAAATAATTTTAGACTTGCAGAAATGTTGCAAAAATAGTGCAAAGAATTCTTATATACTCTTCACTTAGTTTCCTCTTATGTTAACATTTTACATAACCGTGGTACAATTGTCAACAATAGGAAATTAGCATTGTTACAGTATTGTTTATTAATTTACGGACCTTCTTCCAGTTTCACCAGTTTTTCCCTAATGTCTTTTTCTGGCCCCAAATTCAATCTAGTATCTCACATTAAATTTAGTTATCATGTCTTCTTAATCTCTTTGAATGGTTACGTTTCCTTAGTGTGGCTTTTGTCCTTTATTACCTTCACATTTTTCAAGCTCCCTCAGTGGGGCTTGTATGATGTTTTCTCATGATTAGAATGTGGTTATACATCTCTAAACACAGAAGTGATACTGTATCCTTTCAATACATCCTAATGTCAGTGTGTCTTATTACTTACGGTGATATTAACTTTTGATCACTTAGTGTAATTTTTGATATGGTTTGGTTTAAGTCTACCATGTTGCTGTTTGATTTCTGTTCATTCCTACAACCTCCCCTCCCCTTTTTAATGATAGTTATTCTAGGACATTCTTAACCTATCAGGGTTAATTTAGAATCAACATTGTATCTATTTACGGGCCACATTCACAGATGTAATAAATTTACAATAGTACAATTCCATTTACCTGTTCCCATTTAGTATGTTATTATATCTTTTACTACCACATATATTACAAACTTCACTGTATTGAGTTACTTTTGCTTTAGTCAGTTATATTTTAAGCAAAATTTTATGAAAAGGAAGAAAAGTCTTTTATATTTTCATACTTACTTACCATTCCAGGTGTTCTTTATACTTTTCAAGTATAAAGATCCAAGTTCCCAGCCTGATGGATATCCTTTAGCAATTTCTTGCAATGTACGTCTGCTAATACTGAATTCTTTCAGCTTTCATTTGTCTGAAAATATGTTTATTTTATCTCCCCCCTCCCCCAGCAATCCTCTTGCCTCAGCCTCTGGAGTAGCTGAGACTATAGGCACCCACCACAATGCCTGGCTGGTCTTTTTTTTAGAGACAGGGTCTTGTTCTTGCTCAGGCTGGTCTTGAACTCCTGAGCTCAAGCAATCTGCCTGCCTCAGCCTCCCAGAGTGCTAGGATTACATGTGCGAGCCACTAGCCTTTATCCTTATTTTTGAAGGATATTTTTACCACATGTAAATATTGTGTTTTTTTCCTTTCAGCACTTTAAAGATATTGTTTAAGAATTTTGGCATACTTTTTGATTAGAAGTTGCTGTCTTCCTTTTAATCATTGTTCTCTATATGTATGTATTCTCTCTTCCCACTGGTCTTTCAAGATTTCATATTTAAGTTTTAGCAGTTTGACTATTATATGCCTAGGTATAGTTCTTTTTATGTTTATACTTCTTAAAGATTGATGATCTATAGGTTAGTGGTTTTACTCAAATTTGGTAAATATTTGACCATTATATATTCAAATATTTTTCTGTTTCATTCCCCTCCTCTTTTCCTGATATTTTAATTACACTTATATTAGACTGATTAATACTGTCACACAGGTTTCTGAAATTTGGGATTTTTAAAAATCCATTTTCCCCGCTGTTCTTCAGATTAGATAATTTCTATAAATGTATCTTAATGGGCTCGGCGCCTGTGGCTCAAAGGGCTAAGGCGCTAGCCACGTACACCTGAGCTGGCAGGTTCGAATCCAGCCTGGGTCCACCAAACAACAATGATGGCTGCAACCAAAAAACAGCTGGGCATTGTGGCGGGCACCTGTAGTCCCAGCTACTTGGGAGGCGGAGGCAAGAGACTCGCTTGAGCCCAGGAATTGGTGATGCCACAGCACTCTATCTAGGGTGACAGCTTGAGGCTCTGTCTCAAAAAAAAAACAAAAAAAAATGTATCTTAATGTTCATTAACATTTTCTTCTGCTATCTCTTGTTGTCCTTAATATTATCCAGATTAATTTTTCATTTTAGGGCTCAGTGTATGTAGCTCAGTGGCTAGGGCACCGGCCACATATACCAGGGCTGGCAGGTTTGAACACAGCCCAGGCCTGCCAAACAACAATGACAACTACAACAAAAAAATAGTGGGACATTGTGGCAGGCGCCTGTAGTCCCAGCTCCTTGGGAGGCTGAGGCAAGAGAATTCCTTAAGCCGGAGAGTTTGAGGTTGCTGTGAGCTGTGATGCAACGGTACTCTAACCAGGGCAACATAGTGAGATTCTGTCTCAAAAAAAAATTTTTTTTTTCATTTTAGTTATTACTTTTTTTTTTTTTTAAGAGACAGAGTCTCACTTTGTTGCCCTTGGTAGAGTGCTGTGGCATCATGGCTCACAGCAACCTCCAGCTCTTGGGCTTAGATGATTCTCTTGCCTCAGCCTCCTGAGTAACTGGGACTATAGGTGCCTGCCATAACGCCCGGCTATTTTTTTGTTGCAGTTTGGCCGAGGCCGGGTTCAAACCTGCCACCCTTGGTATATGGGGCCAGCACCCTACTCACTAAGCCATAGGTGCTGCCCCCTGTTACATTTTTTAGTTCTTGAATTTTTGTTTGTTTGTTTTGTAGTGTCCATTTATCTGCTGAATCTCCCTATCTACTAGTACAGAAGACCATTTTTTTTTTTTTTTTGAGACAGAGCCTCAAGCTTTCACCCTGGATAGCGTGCTGTGGCATCACAGCTCACAGCAACCTCCAATTCCTGGGCTCAAGCGAGTCTCCTGCCTCTGCCTCCCAAGTAGCGGGGACTACAGGCACCTGCCACAATGCCCGGCCATTTTTTTGGTTGCAGCCGTCATTGTTGTTTGGCGGCCCAGGCTGGATTCGAACCCGCCAGCTCAGGTGTACGTGGCTGGCGCCTTAGCCCGTTGAGCCACAGGCGCCGAGCCTATACACAAATATTTTACAACATTATCCATAATAGCCAAAAAGCAGAAACAATCCTAATATACATCAACTATGAAAAGATAACAGGTGAGATCTCTACACAAAGGATTATTATTTGGCCATAAAAAGAAGTGAAGTACTGATACAAGCCACAACATAGATGGACCTTGTCAATGTCATACTAAGTGAAAGAAGCAAGTCACAAAGACCAAATATTGCATAATCCTATTTTTATGAGATGTCCAGAACAGGTAAATCTATGGAGATAGAAAGTAGATTGCTTATTCCTGGTAGGAACGTTGGAAAGGAATGGGGAGAAACTGCTAATGGGGACGGGTTTCCTTCTGAAAATGCTGGCAGGTTGAAAATGTTCCAAAATTGATTATGTTGATTATGTTGTACCACTCTGTGAATATACTAAAAAACATGGACTTGTACATTTTAAACGGGTAAATTATATGGTATGTGAAGTATATTTCAATAAAGCTGTTATATATTGAAAAAGCAGTTAACATCTCTGGAATCTACCCAAGATATGCCTTTTGAGTAATCACCATGCCCTAGAGTAAGACATCCAGATTCGGTCCAATAAAATCCAAAACCAATTCCAGACAATGGCCTCAGGAAAGATGGGATTAGAAGTCGAGTACTGTCAAGTTTGTGCTTTCTACAGATCCACACTACAACAGTGAAAACCAAACTTAACATTGGCATAAAGTGATCAGTCAGTAGTTGAACTGTCTGCAAAATCAAGAATCAACCCACTTCAGAAAATACAAGAAATTCTGAGTTTGTTAAATACGGTATTACAATACTCAATAATCAAAAATCACCATAGCGATAATAAACAATAGAAAAATATTGAGAAAAAATAGTCAAATGATACTAAACTTGACATAGCCTAGATGTTGAACTTGGCTAAAAAAGACTTTAAGGCAGCTATGATAACTATATTTATTTATTAGATATTTTTAGGAAGAGTCTCACTTTGTTGTCCCTGGTAGAGTGCTGTGGCGTCATAGTTCACAGCAACCTCAAATTCTTGGGCTCAAGCAATCCTCTTGCCTCAGCTTCCTAAGTAGCTGGGACTATAGGTGCCTGCCACAATGCCCAGCCCAGTTTTTTTAGAGACAGGATTTCACTCTAGCACAGGCCGGTCTCAAACTCGTGAGTTCAGGCAATCCACCTGCCTCGGCTCCCAGAGTGCCAGGATTATAGGTGTGAGCCACTGTGCCCAGCCTGTAACTATATTTAAATAACTAAAAGAAAATATGTTCAAATAATTTTATTAAAACATGGTCTTCTGGCTCGGCGCCTGTGGCTCAACGGGCTAAGGCGCCAGCCACGTACACCTGAGCTGGCGGGTTCGAATCCAGCCCGGGCCCGCCAAACAACAATGACGGCTGCAACCAAAAAATGGCCGGGCGTTGTGGCGGGCGCCT
>CAUYRH010131115.1:0-67774 GCA_963574655.1 Perodicticus potto | reverse complement strand
CGGGCTGGATGACAGGCAAGGAGGGGGACCTCCAACGCCCACCAGAGGCTCCAATAGCCAAAAAGGCTGGACAACTGCTGAGGAGACACCTGTGCCTTGGTGTCTCCTTCACTTTACACTTAGGACTAAATGTGGAACCCCTAAATGTGACCTAGGCATTTCCTATGCCTAGGTCAATTTCTTGTGAATTTCCTAGGCCTCAATTCCATGAGTGGACTGTGTCCATTCATTGATACACTCATTCACCTTGCCCCCGGCGGAAGGGACTGTATTCATTCGTTTCCTGGCCAAGGAACCCATACACCTATATATACCCTGAGACTAAAGGCCTAAAAGAGGAGACGGGGAAAGACCGGGAGAGGAACGGAGAGAGCTTCTCTCTCCCCACTTGAATTCTCTCCCTCTACCAGGAGCTTTAGTGTTTTCTGTATTCTTTTCTGTGAATGGATTCTGTCTTACCACTGGGGGGTGGGGGGAGGAAATAATGCAATGAAGAATAATAAAATACATGTATATAACAATAAAAAAAATGGAAAAAAAAAAAAGAAAATGGCAGGGGCTTCCGCTTTCATTAGGTGCTGGGAAAGCCGCCGGAAGAGGTGACGTTCAAGTAGAGAACTGAGGCACAGGAGCCAGGTGTGGGAAAGTTGAGGAAAGGTGTTAGAGGGAAGGGAACAGCAAGTGTAAAGACCTTTTGAAAGAATTATTGTTTGAGAAAAAGCAAGGAGACCAGAGTGTGTGTGTTGCATAGGGAGTCACCAGGAGAGCGGCAGGGCATGAATTTGGAGGGGTTAACAGGAACCAGAACACACAGGGAATTGTGGGCCACGGAAAGGGCTTTGGTTTTATTCTGAGGGTGATGAGAACCGTTAGACTGGGGCTGGAGGTTTGGGGGGGTGGGCCCGACATGACCTGATTTGCATTTTGCAAAGATCAGCCTGTCTGCTCTATGGAGAGTGAAGCGTAGCAGCAGGGCAGGTGTGCAGGCAGTGAGGCCAGCCGATGGACGGGGGACAGACTCGTAACCATCCACCCACTTGCTCAGGCTCAACCCCTGGGAGTCATTCCTTATTCCTCTCTTTCCCTTATCCCCCACATCTAATCCATTGGCAAATCCTGTTGCTTTCACATTCAAAATATATCCAGAATCTGACTGCTTCCCACCACCTCTATCACTACCCCCTCGCCAGGGCACTGTCCTCTCTTGTCTGGACGACCACAATAATCTCTCAACTGGTACCCCTGCTTCAGGCCTTGCTTCCCTAGTCTATTCCCAACATAGCAGCCAAATCAATCTTTTAAAAGCGTATGTTGGAACATACCATCTCCTGCCTTAAAACCTGCAGTGGCTTTCCAGTGCACTTAAAATCAAATCCAAGCAGTCTACTGTGGTCCTCAGTATGTGACCCCTACCTATCCCTTCCACTCCGTTCCCCATGTCTCTCAGCCTTACCCACTACATTCCAGCTGTTCCAGCCTTCTTCCCTGTTCCTTGAACCCTCCAGTTTGTTCCTAACTTGGGGCCTTTGCACTAGCTATTCTTCTTGGTGGTAATGTAGGTTTTCTTAGCAGCTGTCACCTCTTCCAAGAAGCCTCCCTGATTACCCTCATGAAAGTGGGGCCTTCACAGTCACCTATTTTCTTTTATCTTCTTCACAGCGTTTATTATTCTCTGAAATTATATCAGGTATTGTTATTATGTATCTAGAGGGTGGCTTGTTTAATACCTGTCTTTCCTTACTAGAAGGTAAGCTTCTTGAGGCAAGGCTCACGTAAGACTTGTTCACGGATGTGTCCCCAGCACCCAGCACAGTACCAGGTACACAGTAGTCCCTCAGTTTGTCTTTGTCACCTGAATAAACCTCTCTCCCAGTGAGCGCATGGCTGGACAGGAGCTTAAGGACCATGCAATTGGCTAGGCATCAGAATCACACATAAAGGGCTTTTTAAAAAAAATCTGTACTTCCAAGGCCCCTTCCAAACCAACTAAATCAAAATCTCCTGGGACAAGGTCCAGAAATCTGCTCGTTGGACAAGATCAGTTTGTAACAAGCATTTATGTAGGACTTACCACTACTGTTCTAAGTATTTTACAAATAGTAACTCATTGTACCCTCACAATAATCATTTTAACATTCCTATCTTACTGATGAGGAAACTGAGGCACAGGGAGATTGAGTGATTTTTCCCAGGGTCACCCAGGTAGGAAGTAGGAGAGCCAGAATTGAAACCCAGGCAGTCCACCCCCTCAACCACCGTTCGTCGTATGCTGCCTCTGCACAGTAGATTCCGCCATCACCTCTGTTTGAGACTCACAGATAAATTTGCTCCCCTGATGACACTGAGGCCCAAACAAGACAGTAGACCTCCTTAAAGCTACAGCCGGGGGTGAGACAGATTTTATGTCTTCCCGTCTGATGAGCATTCCATTCTGTCCAGTCAGTCTGGGCTTTCTGAGGATCAGGGCCCAGAAGCATGTAGCCTACATTAAAACACAAGTCACCAGAGGTTTTCTAGAAATGTTTTTGTGGGGATTGTGAGGGGATGTCAGGGAATGCAGGAACACATCCTGGCATGGGGGTCTCTAACCGTCTCTGCGGGGATACAAGCTTTAAGTCAGAGCCCCTCTTCCCTCCGAAGGCAGCTAGCAAAGCCACAGGCGAGGAAGCCTGCTGACTGACGCTGAGCTGGCTGAGGACGGGATATCAGAGCAGCCTCTCAATACTGTCAGCGGAGAGAGCAGTATATGCCACGGAGCTTATCTACTCCAGTCACAAAACATGTGCCAGGCCTCGGCAGCCTCCACTTCCCTACCCCCGCCCGCCCCCACTGAGAGAACCAGGGGATGGCCCAGCCAGATGACATGCCTCAGTTACTCTCCAAGGAGGCCCTGGGCCAAACCGGCTTTTCAATTTCCAGATGCTTTTTAATTAAAATAAAGGCTACTCTGTAACCTGCCTTTGAATGGACAAAGTTTCCTTAGTAGCATGACTGTACAAGTTCACCCTTTTTCTATTACTTTTCATTGAGCAACTGAAGGTTTGTAACCAATAAATTATAATTTCAGTCACATGGCAGCAAAGGGCACGGAAGGGTTAAGTGACTTATGGAAGGTCACCCTTCTAGAAAAAGACTCCTTTGTTCCCGCCTCCCCTTTTGCTGGCGTGTACTGTACCTTTGGGGGAGACAGAAAGAGGGCCAGGCTAGCCTCGCTCAGAGCAACAGAGGGTTGAGCAACAATGTTATGGCCTTGTCCATCTGGGGACTGAGGCTCTCCATCTCTGCTCCAAAATGGATCTTGTGAGCTCACATTTTCTGTACTGTTTGCACATGCTGTGAGTTCCAACTATGCCTCCTTCCTCTGGGGACATAGGTGATGGGGGGGAGGCCACTTTTATTTCTATCTAGGCCACCGTTAGAGGAGATGTTTGGGGAGACCTATGGAGAGACAAGCAAACCAAACCCACTTCTGTCTTTCATTTGCTGTGTCTAGAATTCTAGCCAAGTAAGGGAGAAAGAGGCCAGACAACAGGATTGGGCTCTTCTCAGATGTGATAACTTACTTTTTCTTCTTGATTATAAGCCAGCTGAGCCTTTAACAGAGTTCAGAGACAATGGGGCTGTCTATGGGCTCAGAACAAAACCCACTGATCCTAGATTCCAGAATTAGATGTGTTCTCAGGTGATGACTGATTCAGCTCCCCTGCCTCAAATGGAGAAGTGTTATTGTTCTTTACATACTATGTTTAGGGCAACTGAGGTCCAGATGGCTATGTGATTTGTCTGAAGACTCTCTGCTAAGAATTGCAGAGAGTGAAGAGTGAGTATTCCCTTGATCATTTTTTTTCCTCCCAGACATTCCCAAGCTTCGGTCCCGTGGGTCATTTCATGGTAGCGGAGATGAAAGAGAACTTTGCTAAGTTCTCTTTTCCCTGTTTTGCTAAAGGATTGGGTCTGATCTTTGTTGCCAGCTATAAAGACCAGAAGAAGAAGGGCTGAGACACCATTGAGGGGACTCATTTTCAAGTTTTCTTGGAATGCTCCAAAATAGTTTCCTCTACAACTTGGAAGTACCAAGGAAGTTAATGTGGTCTGTCTTGGGCCACATGTACATGAAACCAACATAGCCAGTCGGAAAGTGGAGAACCCAGTCAACCACTGTTTGAGAAGCTGTCGATGTTTGTTTTTTACAGTTGTAAATTACCCATTTCCATGCACCACAGATGCTTGTGGGGCTCACAGTGCATGCGATTGAAGTTATGGGATGAATGCTGTCATGGGTCTTTTCTCACATTGGCTTTTCTTTATTGGATGTATGAGCTTTTCCTTTTTGGATCTATTGAAGATGCAGAAACATCCCAGCCCTCTACCCTAAACCTTCCATTTTGTTTCATGAATGGCCTTTTGGATGGGAGCTCTCTTAGCTTCGTAGTTTAAGAACATCTCCAAAGATCTATTTCAAGCTTCCCAAGAGAATTTGAGGCAGGAGGCTGAGAAAATGAATTTTAGGATTTAGCGCTTAGGACATTGTTCCATAGCATGTCATCCCAAAGCTAGAATTTCTGGGGAAGGTCCATGATAGCAGGTCCCTTCGGGCAACTTTGATGTCCTCTCTTGGCATTAAACTTATGAAGTGTCACAAAAGAGCCACGTCCTAAATGGCTCCACAGCAGGCTGTCGGGCCGAGATTTTGGTGTCCAAGGCAAGCATCCTGTGTTTCACCCCACAGGGAATTGTCGTAATCATATGCAACAGATGTATACCTTCACAAAAGTGAAGGGTGGTAGGCTTTAGAAACATCCATCTGTTGAACATTCTCCCTTTCATCTGTTGGACAGATAAAGACTGTGTGAACAATGTTGTCCAGTCCCATACTAGTTTATAGCCACATTTTTTCTTGTGAAGAGAAGAGTAAAGACAAGTGAGGGACGTTTGAGGAGTGGTCAGCAGTGCCAAGGTCAGGTCATAGGAAGCTCACTGGGCTCTCATTCTGGAATGCAGTTGTGTTTGAGAACACGGCCAGCCCCATTCCTCCCTCTACAGATGGAGATCAAAAGACAGTGTCAGCCATACCATCCGCAAATCACTCTAGCGTTTGACACTCACTATCAATAAATCCCATCTCTCTGCTAGGGAGGTGGCAATCCGAAACAGCTTTCTTAGGCCAGAGGGCTTGGGGACCAGGGAGGGCTCTGCGTCCTATACCACTTCTCATTTTGGACCATTTGGTCCTCTAAATCTCTCCTTTATAAAAGTATTTAGGACTAGGATGAGACTTTCACATGACAGAGTTTCTAGGCTGAAAAGGAATGGCCACAGAATTATGGGCCACTCATTTCCTTCTTCCTATCCTGTCACACAAGTCCACTATTTTCCCTCTCCTTCCTTCCTCCCTTCCTGCTTGCCTTCCTTCCTTCCTCCTCCCCCTCCTCCACCCTTCCCTCTCTTTCTTCTTTCCTTTCTCTTCCCATCTCTGTATTTTTTTTTTCTTTAAGTAAGGTAACCTACAGAGGCTCACCCAGTGTAATTTCAGTAAATTCACAAGCTTGGAATGTTTCTCCCCGCTCACCTTTCCCCCTGTCAATACCGACTAGATTCCCCAAAAGGGCCGGTTCAGCTTAAACAAACATGGAGGGGAACCACGTTCACATGACTTAGATAAGGAGTTTGAGCCTTACAACTGGCCTCCCGGTAAGTCTCAAGTTTGCCTCTAATAATATAGCTGAAGGGATGTCTGAAATGACAAGATATATGGGGATGCCCAGGGGTACGTTCAATAAAGGGGAAGACTCACCAGACCCATTGTGAAGTCCCCTCACCAACCAGCAAGTTGCCTGTTACAGGGTGTTGTTAATGCAGCAATTTCTGTATAGTAAATCGCCAGCCCCTAACTTGTTCACTCGTATATTGTGAGTTGAGCTGTGTCCATATGAAGCCCCTTTAGGGGCGTCACTCAAGGCTTCTGAAAGAACTCTTGGATCTGATGGAATGAGACTCATGAGGACCGAGAGACAGAATATCTTTTTCGGAGCCATTCAAGAGTATGAAACCATCTCTGCTGGTGACATCCCCTCCAGGGTAGGAGTCCAAGGACAGGATGGGTCTCATGACTCATCAGAATCATGAGTTTTATTGATGTTTCTATTTATCGGGGGTATTTTCTTCAGAGAGTAGGGATGAGCCTCCAAGCAGCTGGTTAGATTAGCAACACAAACATTTCTGTCAAAGAGGAAGATAACTGAGTATCGCCTGACTTTAGTACAGCTCCCACGGGACGCTCCAGAGACACTACTTGCCAAAATAGAAGGGGACGGAGAGCAAGAGCGTGTGCAAGGAAGTACAAGCCTCGTGTACCTCTGAGCATATAGCTGGCTAGGATTGGGTCGGCCCAGAGACACCCTGTGAGCCACTGTGTTCCCCACAGTGGACTTTATACCCCCTTGGAACTTATAAGGGGGAGTCCTCTAGGTTATCTAATAATGTTACAGCCCCTCCACGGTCCCCACACCAAATAATTACCTGTCCTATCCTTATAATCCTCCGGTGGAAGGGATGTCACCACCAGAGATGGTTTTATAATCTTTTTTTTTTCTTTTTTTTTTTTTATTGAATCATAGCTGTGTACAATAATTCAATCATGGGGTACAGTGTATGGGCTTCAGATACAATCAGAGATACCTGTTCTCACAAAGTAATGAGAAAGTCTCTTGAATGTTATCGCAATCAGGTTGATGAAAATATCTCTGATGAAAATATCTCTCTTTTTTTTTGGTTGCAGTTTGGCCAGGGCTGGGTTCGAACCCGTGACCCTTGGTATATGGGGCTGGCGCCCTACCAATTGAGCCACAGGCACCACCCGGTTTTATATTCTTTTTTTTTTTTTTTTTTGGCAAAACCTTTGTAAGGTTTTACAGTCTTGAGTGGCAATGAAAAAGATTTTCTTTTCGTGTATTCATTCTCTCAGTCCCATTTTCGGAGCATGTACTATATGGGAGGCACTGCACTTTGTCCCGTGGATATAGCAATGGATGAAACAAATGGGATCCTCACCTCCTGGAGGTTACATTGCAGCGAAGAGGTAGCTAAGAAAGCAACAGAACTCTCCGTCACTCTCTGTCCCTTTGCCCACTAGTTTGTTGTACACAAGGCCTTTGCTTAACTTATGGAGCCAGGCAAGAGCTTCTTTATTCTGGAGACTAGATTTTTTTTTTTTTTTAAGACAGAGTATCACTCTGTCACCCTGGGTAGAGTGCCGTGGTATCATCGCCCACAGCAACCTCTAACTCTTGGGCTCCAGTGATTTTCCTGCATCAGCCTCCCAAGTAGCCTGCGACTACAGGTGCTCACCACAACACTGGGCTAGGTTTTCTAGTTTTAGTAGAGACGGGGTCTCACACTTGCTCAGGCTGGTCTCTAACTCCTGAGCTCAAGCAATCCACCCACCTCGGCCTCCCAGAGTACTAGGATTATAGGCAAGAGCCACCACGCCTGGCCCCTGAAGACTGGATTTTTTATTTTTATGTTTATTTTATTTATTTATTTATTTATTTATTTATTTATTTATTTATTTATTCATTTTTTGAGACAGAGTCTCACTTTGTCGCCCTGGGTAGAGTGCTGTAGCATCATAGCTCACAGCAACCTCAAACTCTTAGGCTTAAGCAATCCTCTTGCCTCAGCCTCTCCAGTAGCTGGGACTACAGGCACGCACCACAACGCCTGGCTATTCTTTTGAGATGGGGTCTTGCTCTTGCTCAAGCTGGTCTCGAACCCATGAGCTCAGGGCAATCCACCCACCTTGGGCTCCCAAGTACTGGGATTACAGGCATGGATTTTTTATGAATGCAACCTAAGACCATTTGTGCTTTTGGGTTGACTGGCCACACCAGACATGACTTACAGTGGACTGTCAACAGGAACCCCTAAGTCTACCCCCATTTTTTTACTTGTTCTGTCGTTAAGTCAATTTTCTTTTATCCTATATTTGTGCATTGGACCAAATCACAAGACTTTACATTTCTCTCAGTTAAATTTTATTTTGCTTAAATATTCTATCATGGCTCGGCGCCTGTGGCTCAACGGGCTAAGGTGCCAGCCACGTACACCTGAGCTGGCAGGTTCGAATTCAGCCTGGGCCCGCCAAACAACAATGACAGCTGCAACCAAAAAATGGCCAGGCATTGTGGCAGGTGCCTGTAGTCCCAGCTACTTGGGAGGCAGAGGCAGGAGACTCGATTGAGCCCAGGAATTGGAGGTTGCTGTGAGCTGTGATGCCACAGCACTCTATCCAGGGTGACAGCTTGAGGCTCTTTCCCAAAAAAAAAAAAAAAAATTCTGTCATGTCAGTCTATTGAGCTAGTTTGCAATTCAGCAGGATAGTAAGTTTCACCCTTTGCAAAATCTACCCAGAGGCCTATGTATAAAACATATAACACTGGGCTATCACAGAGAGAAACTGGGTCTTAGCCAAAAGCTGGAGGCCTAACAAAACCAACGTGTCACAGGAGTTTCACCTCATGGGGTTAAATTTTTTTCTAACAAACAAGGAAGCAAGGCAAACACATTATGCTTCAGTTCAGTAAAATAGTGCAGGGAACTCCGAAACATAGCGTAGATCACAGCCTTCTCGAAAAGATCTCCAACTGCTCACCATGTGGTTGAGTTGGGTCTGTGAACTTGATGTCTTTGTTAGGTGAGAATGGTGGAGAGGGATTTTCAGAGGCCAAATTCTCAAGACAATGTTTCCTTACTTGGAAAAGGTGCCTGTGAGTACTAGCTCTTGGCGTGAGCTGCATTAGCTAGGGTAGCTCCTTATCTTTTTGGCATGGCAGGGCTGGAGACTATGCTGGGACTTGGTGGTGTTCCGTGGGCCAACAGAAAGACTCGTCAATGACTCTCTGTTCCATGGAGGCCAGTCAGAGAAGGTTCCTTGGTGGTGTGCTCAGAGACTGGGATTCAGCAGCTAGTGAAGTCAGCCAGCTAGGCAGGCTAGCAAGTTAGGCAAACACCCCTAACCTCCTCCACCTCCTAGCCCCACATTCTTGAGGTTTTCGTTCATCAGACCTAAGTGAAAGACTGCCTGCCTGACTGCTAATTATTCCTGGAAGTGGCATGCTGTGAAGTCTGCAAACATTTTCTGCAAACATTGGCCCACAAGAGGCGAGCTGTTGAGTTCTGGAAGCCAGGAGGCTGGAGGTGGGAGGGGGCTCGGGAGGCATTCCTCAGGCATGAGGCAGCTGGGTCCCTTTGCCTGCTGGATCTCTGCTGTAAGGTCAGCGGGGAAACAGATGCGTGGAAGATGGTCCATAGCATGGGACCACCCAGGGGAATTGGGATTTTCAGACCTGTTTTTCAGGTGAACCGGGGAGGCTGGGCTGGGGCTTCCCAGGTAGCAAGAGCTGGACAGTTGGTGCCTTTCTATTTTCAAAAAGTTTCATCTGCCACCCAGCCAAACTTTGCTTGCACACATGTTTTCCAGAGACAGAGACAAAAATGTGTTTCTTGGGGTGGGGGTTGGGTGGAGAGACTGGAGTGACAGTTACATTAGCCGTATGCAGGGCCGTCCTCATCACCTCGGCATTTCCTGGAGATGGTTGCAGCCTCCTGTGAACCCCAGCCAAGGTTCTGTACAGATCCAGGGCAAGCCCCATGGCCAAGAGCAGGCTGGCCTGACTCAGAAGGAGGAACGGGAGACTCCAGGGAGAGTAGCCAGGCATATAGAGCCCCTCCAGTGCTAGAGCCCACCACCTGCTTTGGCCTCTGCTGCTCTGGCCTCCAGCTCCAGGAGCCCTGGGCTGCTCCAGCACCCTGCTCCCCCGGGGCTGTGCCAGGCTGCTCTGCCCTCTGGCCCCAGTACTCTTTACTGTTTCTTCTTCCCAACTCCTACCCACTCTTCAAGACTCCCGTCCAGGGTCACCTCCTTTGGAAAGCCTTCCCTGATTCCCTCTGTCTGCATTTGGCCTTCTCCTCTGGCCCCCACAAAATGTTGTGTTTCCTCCAGACACAGCATTTCTCCCTCACACTCATCTCCTACTTAGAACCTGCAAGTCACCCTTGCACCTCCCTGAACTGTCTCTACATTTTCTACTTATCCCTTGACAGCATTATCGGTGTCCTGATTTTATTGATGAGGGAACTAGGGAACCAAGAGGTTAAATAACTTGCCTGACATCACTCAGCTAGGGAGTGTCGAGGCCAGAATTCGAGCCTAAACTGGCTCTGGAATGTGTCCCACTGGAAAATGAACTCTTTGGGAGCAGGTGAGTCAAATCATCCCTAAATTCTCAGAACAAGCACTCCAGAGATGTTGAATGGATTTAACTATGTGAAACCATGAAGCCCCTGGAAAGGTGGGAAGGGCCAGAAAAAGTGGTAGCACCTAATGGCACACCTCTCCCACCTGCCCCTGGGGATTGACATTCAGAGCCAGCAGACCCCACCATGGGTGAGCTCCTGGGAGCACAAAGGCCAGAATGATGTCTGAGGCCCCACCTGGGGAGGCAGTCTTTGGGAGGCCATTTTCCAAGGCTTGGCTCATTTCCACTGGGCCTGCCTGCCCTTTACCACACAGTGTAGCCACAACTACTCATTTGGTTTTGGTTACAGACAACAATGGAGTTGCTCAATGGGGGAAGTGGGTGGGGTGGGAGGGGGCTTGGCTCTTCTTTGTTTGGAGGGCTCAGACTTAGCCCATCCTGCCCCAATCCCAGGGAGATTTGGAGGGGCTAGGAGGAAATCTTTCCTAGTCCTAGAATTTTCTATCTTCAGCCTTGAAACCTTTGCATTTTGAAAGCTTCACCTACACCTATGAGGAATTCCTATAGACTAGTGTGAGCTGACCATTATGGCCAGATTTAGACCTACTACCAGTCCTTCCCAGGGCCCTCTGAGTCCCTTTTGAGGAAATAAACAGACAACCCTGTAAAAAAATTTTAAAAAGAACATGATACCCAGGACCCAGAGCACTGGATGATAAGTCTGGGCCTCCAACCCCAGGCAGAGTAGCCGTGGGTGTGGGTGCTATGGCCGAACTGCCTGGACTGGCATCTGGGCCCCGTCACTTGACAGTTGTGTGACCTCAGGTTCTTCATCTGTAAAATGAGGATTAAAAACAGCATCCACCTCACAGATTAATGCGGGTATTAAATCACTTAACTAAAAACAGCTCCTGACACATAATTAATGTTCAAAGATGGCAAATTGTTATTATTAGTCTTGGTTTTTACACCAATTAGCTCACGGCCTTGGGCAAGTCTTTTATTTTTTTCAGTTTCTCATTTATAAAAGAAGGGGTTGAACCTGGTCCTGAAGGCCCTTCCAGCTCTCTCTTTCTATCACCACATAGTTTTCCACCTTAGCTTTCATATATATATACCTATTATATACATACAATATATACATAGTATATGTATACAGAAGTACAATCTACATTCACGTGAGTGTTCAAACTTTATGATGCAGCTCTGTGAATTGATACATACCCATGTACCCGTGCGTAATACATCTGTATATACCACTCAGATCAAGATCTAGAATGATTCTAGTGAATCACAGGCTTCCTTTCTTGTGCCCCCTTCCAGCTAGCCTCCCAACCCCCACCCAAAGATAACTACTATCCTGACCTTCATCACCAGTTTATATAAATGAAACCATAAAATCACATAGTATGCTTGGTGTCTTGCTTATTTTCCCCAACATTGTCTTCTACACACATCTGCATTTTATGTGTACTGATAGTTTTTTAAATTTCTGAGCAGCATTCCATTGTATGGATGTATCACAATTTATCCTGTATTCGGTTGATGGACATTTGAGTTGTTTCTAGCTTGGGGCTATTACCAATAGCTGTACTATGTACATTCCATGCTTGGCTTTTGGTGAACATACTTATGCATTTCTATGGGGTATATACCCAGGAATGGAATGGCTGGGTCATAGGGCATGCATCTGTTTAGCATTAATAGGTATTGCTTAACCATTACAAAAGTGTTTTTACTAATTTTAAGTTCCACCAGCAATGTAGGAGTCCCAGTTGCTATACATCCCTGCTCACACTAAGTATTGCCAGCCATTTTGGTGTGTGTGTGTCCCTGACTACAACCGTATCTATGTTGCTATAGACGTGGTGACGCACGATTATCATTGCAGTTTGTATGTGACTAGTCCTCTGTAGATCTTCAAGAAGGAAGCCATTCCTAGTACAGCCTCTGCAGTGGGCACAAACATTCAGAATGAAAATATTCAAGGGACATATTTCCAAATTGGCCTTCTAATGGTGGCTGCTTCAGAAGAAACGCTGTACTGTGCTCACATCATTTGGAAAAATGTCACGTGGGAGCAAAAGACAAAGCAGCTCCAACCTTAGTTTCTAACTGTTGGCTGTTTTTACAGGCCCAGGAATTCAGAATTGAATAAAACTAACCACCCATCCAGGGCAGCTCCAGAGGAATCCATGGGTGTAAAGTGCCAGGTAGTTAGAGGTCCATTGCATTTTTTTATAGCAGCTTTATGGAGATATAATTCACCTACCCTAATATATTCACAGAGTTGTGTAACCATTATCACTAATTCCAGAACATTGTCATCACTCCAAAAAGAAACCCTCATGCCCATTAAACGGTCACTCCCATTCTCCCCTCTCTCCAGCCTCTGGCAACAACTAATATTCTGTCTCTATAGATTTACCTATTCTGGAAATTTCATATAAACAGAATCATACAATATGGAGCCTTTGCGTCTGGCTTCTTTCACTTAGCATCCGATTTTCAAGGTTCATCACACTGTACTGTGCTTTAGCACTTCATTCCTATTTATGGCTAATCATATTCCACTGTGTGAATATATCCCACTTTGTTTATCCACTTGACCATCGCTGGGCATTTGGGCTATTTCCACCTTTTGGCTATTATGAATAGTACCGCTGTGAATAACCATGTACAAGTTTTTGAATGGACATGATTTTAATTCTCCCAAGTATGTATGTACCAAGGACTGGAATTGCTGGGTCATAGGGTAACTCCGTGAGTAACTTTCTGAGGATCTGCCAAGTTGTTTTTCAAAGCAGCTATGTGGGCCGGGCCCAGGGGTTCACCCCTAAAATCCCAGCACTTTGGGAGGTTGAGGCAGATAGATCGCCTGAGCTCAGGAGTTTGAGAGCAGCCTGAGAAAGAGTGAGACCCCATCTCTACTAAAAGTAGAAAAACTAGCTGGGTGTCATGGCAGGTACTTGTAGTCCCGCCTACTTGGGAGGCTGAGGCAGGAGGAGTGCTTGAGCCCAAGAGTTTGAGGTTGCCGTGAGCTATGACACCATGGCACTCTACCCAGGGCAATAGAGTGAGACTCTGTCCCCCCCCCAAAAAAAAAAATTTAAAAACCAAAACAAAGACAGTGGCTATGTGATGTCACAATCTAACCAGCAATGCAATGTATCAAGCATCCAGTTTCTTCACATCCTCACCACCTCTTGTTATTTTCCATTTTACTTTTTATTATAACCATCCTAATGTGGCACTTCAGTGGGGGTTTGACTTACATTACCCTAATGACTGGTGTTGAGCATATTTTTATGTGCTTACTGGGCATGCATAGCTCTTGCATTTAGAACTGTGATATATTTTGATTTCATTTTTGTAAGGGTCTGATTTCATTCTTTGACCATGTTGATATCTAGTCTTTGGAAGACTGTCTATTCAGATCCTTTGATCATTTTTAATTGGGTTCTTTGTCTTTTTATTATATTATATGGAGTTGTAAGTGTTCTGTATATATTCTAGATACAAGTCTCTTATCAGATATATAATTTAAAATTTTTTCTCTCATTCTGTGGGTGGTCTCTACTTTCTTGACTGTGTGCTTTGAAGCACAAAAGCTCTTAATTTTGATGAAGTCCCATTTATCATTTCTTTTGGTTGCTTGTGCTTTTGGTTTCAAATCTAAGAAATTATTGCCTAATCCAAAGTCAGAAAGATTTACACTATGTTTATTTCTAAGATTTTCCTAATTTTAGCTCTTGCATTTAGATCTGTGATATATTTTGATTTCCTTTTTATAAGGGTATAACTACAATCTTTTACATGTGGATATCAAGTTGTCCCAGCACCGTTTTCCCACTGAATTGTCTTGACGCCCTTATGGAAAGCAAATTGACCATAAATATGAGGGTTTATTTCTGGGTTCACAGCAATTCTTTTTTGTTTGTTTGTTTGTTTGTTTTTGTTTTTTTGAGACAGAGCCTCAAGCTGTTGCCCTGGGTAGTGTGCTGTGGCATCACAGCTCACAGCAACCTCCAACTCCTGGCCTCAAGCGACTCTCCTGCCTCGGCCTCCCAAGTAGCTGGGACTACAGGCTCCCGCCGCAACGCCCAGCTATTTTTTGGTTGCAGCCGTCATTGTTGTTTGGCGGGCCTGGGCTGGATTCGAACCCGCCAGCTCAGGTGTATGTGGCTGGCACCTCAGCTGCTTGAGCCACAGGTGCTGAGCCATGGGTCCACAGCATTTGTAACTGACAGAAAAGAATGGTCAGATATGGAGGGCCCTCAGTCGTCCCGATGTCTCAGGGTAGCACATCTGGAGGCCTCTTATCCCTCCATCCACTCTGCAAAGAAAGGGCCACCAACCAGTAGAATGGTAGTCACAGAAATTAGGTCTAATGACTCAACTTGAAAGCAGATCATGCGGGGAAGTTGCACATGTTTCCAGAACCAACCTCTCTTTCCCTGGAGAGTTAATTCTTCAGTGTAGACCCTGTTCCTTCTTTTGAGCATGCTGCCCTGAGTCTAAGAAAAGACTTCCCTCCTTTCCCCTTAGCTGGGTGCTTCATCCGATATTCACCCACCTGAGAGTTCCCACTCTCCAGTTAAGCTATAGTTAGAGCCCAGAATTTCAGAAAGCAGAGAAAATGCTCCTGCCTGCACCTTCTTTGCCCTTCATACAGCCTCACACTTAGGGCGGCTGGTGGCAATGGACTTGTTCTGGACATGTCCTTCCTACTTTTGGTGACAGGCCTCCAGTTGACAGTGAGCACCTCACAGTTGAAGCAAACTACTGAGAACAGAAATTGAACCTGACTTCCTGCTAGCTTTGGCCCCACCTACCACCTGATGACACCCTCTTGGCTTCCCTGACTTAGGAGAGGCAGAGTGTCAAAGTAGAAAGGGGACAAGCTTTGGTGTCAGACAGCCTGGGTTCGAGTCCCTGATTCTACATTCACCTTCTATGCAGACACAGAGATGCATGGCTCAGATCCTGTCTGCAAAGAACTGGCTGACCAGCTGTGAGGAGTATGGTTAGTTGACAGCTTCCAGCTGTTAGCTCCTTCAGGGTCTGCCCCAGCTTTTGAGCCAAGGTCATGCTGTTCTTGAGGTGGCCCCTAGCCAGTGACTGATCAAGGAGGTGATACAAAGCTCATTTCCACCACACAGAAGACTCCTCTGAAAGGCGGTCTTGCACAGAAATTGACAGGTCTGCATGATGGTCTGGATTTCTTCACGCTATGGTCTGGACTCCTCTTGCCTAGTTCTGTTTTCTCCCCTCTTCTTTCCCAGGTATTATTTCCCACTACATCTTTTACACTCCCAACCGTCCTGGTGTCTGCTTCCTAGAAAGCCCAACCTGTCTCCCTCAGTCTGTGTTTCCTCCCTATGAAAGGGGAATAATGACATTATCACACAGGGTCGGTGGGAGGATTAGAACAGAGTAAAATGCCAGCACAAAGTAGGTGTTCCAGCAAAGGGAGCTGTTACAACTAGGGAAGCTATCATTTCCACTGCTCATCCTAAATTTCAGAGGAAATAGAAATACCCATCATAGCCCAACCCTGGAAATAGCCTAAATTCCCATCAACAGGAGAATGGATAAGTATTAATACATCGTGGTTGGTCCAAACGATGGAATTTATCAGCAATAAAATGGAATGAACCATGGATGCACACAACAATTTGGTGAAATCTCATCAGCATTAGATTGTGCTAAAGAAACCAGACACACAAAAATGTATCATGTATGGCTCGGCGCCTATAGCTCAGTGAGTAGGGCACCAGCCATGTACACCGATGCTGGTGGGTTCAAGCCTGGGCAGGGCCTGCTAAACAACAATGACAACTGCAACTAAAAAAAAGCTGGGCATTGTGGTGGGCACCGGTAGTCCCAGCTACTTGGGAGGCTGAGACAAGAGAATCGCTTAAGAGTTTGAGGTTGCTGTGAGCCGTGACACCACGGCACTCTGCCGAGAGCAATTTAGTAAGAATCTGTCTCAAAAAAAAAAAAAAAAAAATGTATCGTGTTTGATTCCATTTTTCAGAAGTTCAAAAGAAATAAATCTAATTAATGATGGTAGACCCCAGCACCTCAGTGATTACTCTGGGAGAATATTGACTAGGGGCAGGAAGGAGCCTTCTCAGGAGCCAGAAATGTTCTTTGTCCTATTCCGGAGTCAAGATTACAGTTACATGGTTGTACACATACACACGCATGGTCACAAAGAGTGCACTTAAGATTAGTAGACTTTATGCCCTATATGTTGTGTTTCCATTTTTTAAAAGGTAAAAATAGTGGGGAGGTTTTTATTGTCATATGTACATGTTAAGTTTTTTGTAATTTAGAAAATTCAGATAAAAAAACAGAAAGAAAAAATTCCCTATGGCCCCACCTCCCAAAGATAACCACTGGAGGCGTTTTAGACATCACATTGCACTCTCCAGCCCTGTTTTCAATCTTCCTCTCTATGTTCACTTTGGCTCGTGGAGAAAGGAAATTCAACTATTCCCTCCACCTTCTTGGAAAGAGTACTTCCAGCCCCTCTTCTGCTCCTTCCTTCAGTTAAAACCTGAAGCTAAATAGTTCTAAGACTTCAGTGTCTAATCTGCGCATCACGCCGCACTGTAGCTGAGCGTTTCTGGGCCTCTGGATCTCTTTGTGAACAGCCAGGTCAGGGGCCCACTTTCACTGGGCCCTCTGCCTTTATGGGAGTTGAAATACTAACTCAGGCCCTGGAGGACTTTCTGATGGTAATGTACCTGACATTCCCCAAAGCTAAAATTGTCCAGCTTCAGAGCAGCCAAACTTTCTGTTTTTTTGTGAGAATTGAGGGAGAAAGGCTTTTTCCAGCTTGCTTAGATGACCAATTGTCACAGTGACCCGTAGGGAACATCTCAAAGGCAGATTACAATCAAAACCAGGCATCTGAAAAACTGGGGCTTCCTTGCTAGACAGCTGGTTCTCAAAGTGTGGTCCCCAGACCAGCAGCCTCAGCATCACCTGGGAACTAAGTGGTTAGAAATGCAAATTAGGGGGCCACACCCTGGACCTAGTGAATCAGAACCTCTGGGGGTAGAACTTGGTCATTTATTTTTTAGCAGGTCCTCCAAGTCTGATGCACCCTCAAGTTTGAGAATGTCTGTTTTGCAGCTTTCTAAATTCCACTGCCAGCGAAAGGAAGGATGTACTCTCATGTGTTCCGCCCATGCACATAACTGCTGCTCTGTGTCCTTAGTATGACTTAGGGGCATGTGCCAGGTCCATATAACTTCAAAGTTTCTTGTTCTTTATATCCTGAACCCAAGGAAACACATTCCTTTTTTTTTTCCTCTTTTAGCTGAACAAAGATGAAATATAGCCCAATGTTCCCCCAACAAAAAGATTTATTAATTTGTACTAATGACTGTTTAGAGAAAAACATAAAAACCAATGTCCTTGTTGAATGCTCCTTCTCGAGGGCAAAATGTGGATGTTATCTGTAAAATCAACAAATTTGTCACCGAAGTGAAATGTTATCTTTTCCTGAGGACTTTCCCAGGCAGCTCAAGGACTAGATAGCCTCCCCTCTCCCCATGATCAAATGAAGTGAATTAGAGCTTGCAGTCATAACTCAAATGCTTCAAGACAGCTCAGATGTGTGTTTGTTTTCACTTTGGAGCTCTGCTCAGACCCAGCTGAAGAAAGGAGACCATGAACTTGTTCAAAGACTCAAAGAATCCACACAGACCTTTGCTTTTCCTTACCAGCGTGTGCTGATAAATGCTTAAGAACCTACATACCCATATATGTATTTTTATTATAAATGTGTAGCACACAATTTATAAATAATAAAGTGTGTAATAGTAATCATTGTAAATTTCACATAGCCAATTAACTCTCATATTCATGTGTTAGTTGATTTGTGGCTAAATATCCCTAGCCAACCTAAGGTGGCAAGTAATAGCCAATCATTCTGACATGAGTATTGGTTGCTATGTTGGTTTACGTTAGTGAATAAAGCAAAAATGAATGTCAGAATTTCTCTGGTTCATGTCAGTGATTTAAGTGACTTCTTTACTAAATCAGACAATAGTTTTAAAATACTGGAAAAGTATTTCCTTGATTTTTGTGCTGTTTACAGGGACAACACAATGTGAAGCTTCATCTGCTCTGTTACCATTTTCTCGGTCACTTTCTTAAGACTAGACCAGGGAGGGGTTGTCAAACATTTTTTGTTGAAGAGCCAGATAGTTGACTATTTCAGGCTTTGCAGCCACATTTTTTTTTTCATTTTTCTTGCAACCCTTTAAAATTTAAAAACCATTTGTAGCTTGTAAGCTATACAAAAACAGGCTGTGGGGGGAGTTCTTGACCTCTTGTCAAGACAATCAATAAAACAATAGATTAAGCCCTGATTTGTAGCGTTTGCCAATTTCCGTGACGTGAATACTCCTACTATGGTCTATTTCAGACTGCCAAATTGACGTCACTAAATGTGGAGTTGGGGAGAGATGTATGGTGACAAAACACTATATAGTATTTCTGCTACACTGATACAAAAGACACCAGTAACCTCAAGAGCATGGAGGTTAACTGTAGTAAAGTAATTAGGAAGGAGTATTTATTAACTTTGTTTTTAATGGGATTTACTTAATTGTAAGTTTATATAACTTACAATTGTTAGTAATGGCTGTATTTAACAACCAGCTCTCAAAATTAATAATGGGCTTTTATGAATTGGTATGAGCATACCAAATTTCAACCTATTTTTTCTTCTCGTTGGGCATGTAGATGAAAAGAGAATCTTCACTCAGTTTGGTCCATTATTCCGTGTAACAAAAGGATTTACTACAGGCTTTCTTTGAAGTTGGAGTTTCCCTGGCTCCTCTAAAATAGGAAATGATTTTAGATGTTATTTTTGCATATTTTCAAAAAGAGTCCTGTCTCTATTCTCAACTGCTTCCTGACCACCTTTTGCTTCCAAATAATGAGAACTATTTAAAGGAAAAAGGAACTACTGCAATGTGGTTTTAAGAAAAGCACATAGTTTGCTCTTTCAGAAGTAGTTGCACAATAGTTCTGCTTATAAACTTGGGAAGGGTTAGAATAGCTTTCCAGGGCCCTCGCAAGGCTGTGATTTGCCTCTTGTCGGCTGAGGTAATGCTATTTGTACTCAGTCATTTCTTCAAGTATTTGAGCATCTGCCATCTGCCAACCACTGTGCTGAGCCCTGGGGACATAGAGGAACCCAAGAGAGACATGGTCCCTGCAGAATAAATACTTACGCAGATTATTATTTACCTGTACTTTTCATAAGTACCTAAAGGAAAACATATAGCAAAGGGGCCTGACCTAGTCTGGAGGATTCGTATTGTGACATTTAACCTGATAGCTGAAGGATGAGTAAAAAGGCAGGCCAAAGGAGGAGGCAAAAGGAAGGTGAACAGCTTTCCCTCCATGTGATGTGAATAGCCTATAGGTACACACACAAGGTCTGACAATTAAGTGTGCGAACTCACCAGTGTGTGCTTACATTGGCAGCATTGTACAAACAGCTCAGTAAGTTTGCATAAACTTGGTACATCTCACAGCTGTGTTCGTACCAGTGTGTGGCAGGGTCTTGCCGAGTGGTGTCCATTATTATTGTTTCTTGTTTTTGTGTGCCATCGTGAGAACGTTGCAGCTTGAATTATAGCAACAAACAGCGTTTGTAAATTTTTTGTTAAATTTGGCAAGAGTGGAAGCAAAATTGGGGACATGTTAGTCTGAGTTCCCGGAGATAATGCTATGAAGAAAACAGCAGTGTACACATGGATTAAACGTTTTTGTGAAGGGAGAGGAAGTGTCCCTGATGAGACGTCAGGGCAGCCAGTAATGAGCAGAACTGATGACAACATTGCACAAATTTGTCAAATTGTGCGTCAAAATTGTCAGCTGACCATGAGAAGCGTAGAAAACCAAGCAAATATCAAGAAAGAAAGGAAAATCTTGGCCAACAACTCATGGCTCTTGTATCACGCCAGTGTGCCAGCTCACGTAGCACTCTCTGCAAGGGAGTTTCTTTTCTTTTTTTCTTTTTGAGACACAGCCTCAAGCTATTGCCCTGGGTAGAGTGCCGTAGCATCACAGCTCACAGCAACCTCCAGCTCCTGGGCTCAAGCGAGTCTCCTGCCTCCGCTTCCCAAGTAGCTGGGACTATAGGTGCTCACCACAATGCCCAGCTATTTTTTGGTTGCAGCCGTCATTGTTGTTGGTGGGCCCGGGCTGGATTCGAACCCGCCAGCTCTGGTGTATGTGGCTGGCGCCTTAGCTGCTTGAGCCACAGGCGCTGAGCCTGCAAGGGAGGTTTTAGCCAGTAAACAAGTAACTATATTAGAACACCCTCCCTACTCACTTGATCTGGCCTGCAATGACTTTTTTTATTACCCAAAGATAAAGATAAAGGAAATATTGAAAGGAAGACATTTTGATGATATTTAGGACATCAAAGGCAATATGACCGGTCTGATGGCCATTCCAGAAAAAGAGTTTAAAAATTGCTTTGAAGGCTAGACGAGGCACTGACATCAGTACATAGCTTCCCAGGGAAAGTACTTCAAAGGTGACTGGAGTGATACTCAGCAATGAGGTATGTAGCACTTTTTCTAGGATGAGTTTGCAGACTTAATTTTCAGACCTTCTGCAGCATAAGCAAACGTACAGTATGTCTGTGGTATTAATATTTCATGGGGGGAGAAATTAGGAGAAACCATGTCCAAAAAGGGGTGGAGGTTGATAAGTTTTTAAAAACAACCTTAAGAAACATCGGTCTGGGGCAGCGCCTGTGGCTCAAAGGAGTAAGGCGCCGGCCCCATATACCGGAGGTGGTGGGTTCAAACCTGGCCCCAGTCAAAAACTGGAAGAAAAAAAGAAAAAGAAACATTGGTCTGTATAAAGAGCTTGGTGTTGTTGAGCAGTGGCAGAGCTATGATGCTGACCTCTTCCCGCCAGGACTAACTAGGTATCTGCAGGCTCCACAGCCTGGTATTAAGACAGGAAGTTAGAGGATTCATGATTTCCAACAACTCTGGAAAATTTCCTCTATTATCTCTCAAATGCCGCCTTTTCCCCAAACCCTTTATTCCCTCCGACTGGAACTCCAGCTGGACATCTACTGGAACTTCTCATTCTATCCTCCAAGTAGCTTAACTTCTCTTTCATGTTTTTCATCTCTTTATTCCACTGTTCTGCATTTGGATAATTTCCTCAGATCTATCTTCTGCTTCACTCATCTCTCATAAACTGTGTCTGGCTTGTTGTTTAATCCCCCATCAAGTGTTCCTTTTTCCATTGCCATGCCTAATTTTTGGGTCTTGTTGATGTTCACTGATATTTTTCAAATCCTTCTCTTCTAACCTGATAGTTCCTATTCCTTTTGAAAATCTCTTTGAACAGGCGGCACCTGTGCTCAGTGGGTAGGGCGCCAGCCCCATATACGGAGGGTGGCGGGTTCAAACCTGACCCCGGCCAAACTGCAACAACAACAAAAAATTAGCCGGGCGTTGTGGCGGGCGCCTGTAGTCCCAGCTACTCAGGAGGCTGAGGCGAGAGAATCGCCTAAGCCCAGGAGCTGGAGGTTGCTGTGAGCTGTGTGACGCCACAGTACTCTAGGACGATAGAGTGAGACTCTTTGTCTCTTAAAAAGAAAGAAAGAAAAGAAAATTGGGTGGCACCTGTGGCTCAGTGAGTAGGGTGCTGGCCCCATACGTCGGAGGTGGTGGGTTCAAAACCAGCCCCAGCCAAAAAAAAAAAGAAAATGTCTTTGAACATTTTAAGCATACTCATTTTAAAGTCCCTTTCAGATTTCTCTATTAGCTGTAGTTTCCAAGGTATGAATTCTCCCACTTGTTACACTGGTTTCATGGTGGTTTATTTTCTCATGAACTTAGCAAGTTTTAGCTGTGAGTTCATCTTCAGAGTCACAGTTAACAAACACAGACTCATGTGCTGTTCTGCTCGGATTTAAATTCTGGCTCTGCTGCTTCGTGGCTCTGTGACCTTAGATAAATTTCTTAATCTTTCTGTTTTGCAGTTTCAGTATCTGTAAAATAGAGCTGTTCTAAGAACGAGTTAATATAAGCAAAGCACTTAGGACAGTGTCTGGCACATAATTAAGCACTTGGTTAGTGTTGTTATTACTGGTATTTGGCAGGGATTGTTTTACCTTGGAGTCCTTCATACTTTGGGTTGTGTGATTGATTCTCCATTCTCAGCTTGAAGCAACCAGTACACTTCTGAACTGTGTCCCCTCCTCCCCACTTACAGGCCAACCCTTCCCACTTCCAACTTTCTATAAGAGCTCAGATACCAGTCCCATCCCCACCCTGCTATTAAAACCCTTCACCCAGAATGTGTGACCACTTTTAATCGTGCATTAGGCTGTGTAGTTACAATTTCTGCTCACTCCTGTGGCTTTGAGCCACCTTCTAGCATGAGGACGTGTTTAGTTTTGCTTTTGATCTCTACTACATATTTAATTTAAAAAAACAATACGTTTAGACTAGAAGAGAAGCTTCCTGCAGAAGCTCAGCCAGCCATAATGACCAGCAACCCCTGCACATTTTTCCTACAGAGGCTTACCCCTCCCTTGGCAGTGGGATCCTTGAGAGAAGCTGGGACAAAGGCTAGAGTCCTTGAGGGAAGGGACATGTTGTATTTGCTTTTGTGTTCCATGTGCCTGATACACTTGACATATGTTGCTGAATTAAGAAATGAATGACTACATTGGCAACAGCAAGCACCACAAGTGGCCGGCTCACTGCTTGATTTCTCCAAGAATTACCACCACCATGATGTGATTCCCCACTGTGTTCTGTCAAAGGGATACAGTTTCTAACAAATGAAGGGAGATACCATTCCATCAGAGACTATCTCAAGGGGGAGGACCAGATGGGGGTTTCTTTCACTCTCTAAGCAAAATACCAAACTGGAAAACACTGCAGAGGCCACAGATGAA
This sequence comes from Perodicticus potto, assembly GCA_963574655.1. Lineage (NCBI taxonomy): Eukaryota > Metazoa > Chordata > Mammalia > Primates > Lorisidae > Perodicticus > Perodicticus potto. The sequence continues at coordinate 44,548 of CAUYRH010131115.1, read as the reverse complement.
TCTGACTTTCAGACCGTTGCTTGTAACGCACAAGAGTAAAAGGTTAAGCAGGTAGCTGATGCAGTCTGACTCAGTAAGTGTATAGCTCTATTTATATTAAGACACACACATATATCAGGCCATCAGCAGTATTTGTATAAACAGTGACTCTCCTGTGAAGGTAAAGGCCTCCCCTTTTCAGTTCTAGGGACTGAGACACATTTTTCCAGTCCTGGGGGCAAATACAGATGCAACAAGCTCTTTCTTCCCTTCGGAAATTTGGCAGGTATGAGGGTACTGCCTCTGTTGCCACGTTCTCTCGGGATTTTATGATTCTGTGCACATGGCCTGTGTGAAGGCTTTGCTTAGGTCACCTTTTGCCTTAGCAGCCAGCATGGTGTATGACGATTCAGGAAGACCCCGGTGTTTCCCAGATGGGGCAAGCTCTGGCTGTACAATTACTCCCCTCCAGCTGGGAAATGTGACGTGGAGGTGATGAAGTGGCTGCTGAGAAGGAGGCAGTTTGACTCTGAATTTTGTCTGTTCTTTATTTAAATCTAAAGATTAAACACATGCACATACATATAAAATCAATTTCTCTCTCTCTCTCTCTCTAACACACACCACAACCCAATTGCATTGGGGGTATTCTTTAAGAATTCATGTGGAATTCCCCCGAAGATGTATTTCCCAGTCTAATCACTTACACTTTTCCCTGCTTACTAACCATCTCATCATTTTCTCTTCCTTTGTTCTTCCATAGTTCCTTAGCATTGATTGCTTTTGAACATCTGGCCATCTCCATTAACCACAATGGTCAGCTTAGGGCCCTTTGGGAAAGAGGTGGGGACCCTAAATCCCTTTCCAGTATGAGCTTCTTTGCTTCATTCTCTCCCATGGCCACAGAGAAGCCTATCTCTGGACCTTGATTCCAAGAGGAGACAGATTCACGGAAGCTGCTGTGCCACTGGTAAAATAATGCTGCCCTTATGGTGGGCATTCTTGTCTATAATGGAAAGTACTAGGATAAATTTCATCCTAATCTAAACCGCTCAAATAACTCATCCTTCTTCACATCAATATACTGTTCCCTGTTACCACAGATGCAGCAGAGAATGAATATGGGCTCTATATTTAGACAGACTTCGCTTCCAAGTTCCAGCTTCAGCTGTTAATAGCTGGGTCACTCTGGGTAAGTTTCTTACCCTCTCTGAGCCTCTATTTATTCATCTGTTAAATTGGAATTAGATACAACCTACAGACAGTCCCCAACTTGCAGCAGTTTAACATACAGTTTTTCAACTTAACAATAGTTCTCTCAGGATGCAGCCCCATCCTAATTGAAGGAGCATCTGTATATTCAAAGCACTGGACACATAATAGGTGCCCTATAAATAATAGGAGCAATTACTATGATGATTTGAATGATGATCCCAGCCCTTGGCCCTTCCTGTCTCACTGAAGTCCAAGATGATCAGAGCCTGTTCCCTCTCAGTTGAAAAGAGGGCTCTGAAGATGAACAAAGCATCTTCCCACATTCAGTCAAGTGATAGCTCTGAGCCACGGAGTGCTCAGTATAGCGGTATCACTCTGGGAAGCTCTAGGAGAAAGTGTAAGCAGATCTGCTGCTCTCAAGGAGCCCCAGCCATGCAAACCAGCAGATAAGATATAAGTGGGCAATAAGACTAGTATCTGCTAAATTATTCCCTGTAGACCACAAGTGCTTTAGAAATTCCAAGGGGGGGGGGGTACTGCTGTGATTGAAAAGTCTTCCTGGAGGAGGCAGGGCTTGAGCTGAGATTTAAAGAAAGTGAGATTCGTAGTTACCCTTAGAAGAAGTGAGAGCCCTGTAGACAAGTGCTGGACAAACTTGAAAGGTAGGCGTCATTTTTACTTCCATTTTACAGATAAGAACATGGAAGGCCACATAAGCCCAGTGACTCCTCCAAGGCTCACTTGCTAAGTAATTGGCAGTGCTGGGGTTTTACGTAGAACATGTGTTTCCGTTTGGTCTTGAAGGTTTTGTTCAAAGATGGGTCCGACGGAAGGAAGAAAGCATAGGCTTTTGCTAGGAAGTAGGCAGTAGCTAGCTGTTGATGGTTTTCTGGACAGGAGTAATGTGACGAAGGCAGGGTGTGTTTTTTATTGTCACAGTGCGGCAAAATTTCAGGAGGGTCACTAGGAAGCAGTTCCAGCAAGTTAGGGGTGAGGCATTGAAGGGGTTACCCAGGGTAGGGGCATAGTGGGACTAGGGAAAGCATTAACCCATGAAACATGTCAGAGGACAAATTCACAGACTTGGAAAGTGGCTGAATATGGAAAACAAAGGACAGGGGCGGGAGGGGGTGAGTTAAGCATCTACCTGGTCTTGGGACCAGAAGACCTGGTGATCCTGTTGCTAGGCATATCGGGAAGACAAGCTCATCTTAAGGTTCTTGTTTATATAAAATGGGCCTTCTATTACTGTTGTTATTAAATTTTTGTTGAAGAAAACACTGTATACGAGAACACAGACAAATTCAGAATACGAGATGTTTTACGAGACAACTAGCCTGAACGCTTCATAAAGTCAATGTCACACTCAAAAAACATGGGAGCACATGCTGTTCTGGATTAACTGACGCTAAGGACAAGTAAAGGCCATGAACAGCTTTGGTTTTAGATTCTGCATTTAAAAAAAACCTACAAAAGCTATTTGGCATATCGATTGGAAATGACACGATATTAGGAGATTATTATTTATTTTCCTAGTTGGGATAATGACTTGTACTTGGGAGAGACAGTCTTATTCTTTGGAGATTCATTCTGAAGAATTTTGGGGGGACGATGTCATAGTGCCTGTGACCTTCAAGTAGTTCAACAGAGGAAAAAAATATATAAATAGACTGATGGAAACAGAACTGTCCAGCAAATATGTTAAAATGTTAATTGAGGAATCTCGGTGGGTATATGTGTGTCCTTATGTGTTTTCTACTTTTTATCTCCTTGCATGTCTGAAATTTTTCAGAATAAAACTTTGGGAAAAAATAATGCATGAATGTTATAAAAAGTTAAAGCAGTATGAAAGGGTATGGAGGAAATCTCTCTATACCAGATACCCAGTACTCCTTCCTAGAAGTAACCACTGCTCCCATTTCTTGAAATTTCATCTGTATATGTATTTGTAAATCTTTTTTAAAAATAGATAGGTTTATACTGTACATCTTTTTTCGAAATTTCAGATTAATGTATGATTAGATTACACTGTTTGTGTTCGGTAGCAGAAGTCTGAGTTGTATTTGAGCCCTTCACCCAGGAGGTGTGCTATGTACCCCTACATTGTGCCCATTAGGTGGAAGCTTACTGAGCCCCTTACTCTCCCTTATGTATGCAGTTAAGTAAGTAGTTGGTCAGGAAAATGGAGACCATCCCTTACTCCTAAGAGTTGACTCCACGGAGGGCAGTTGCGTTGAGCTTGCACTGCAGTGATGGCAGCTTGCCTTTTTCTCACTTCAGGAGCCTTCTCAGAGGTTGTGCCATATGGCCACATGGAGATTTGCCTCATTCTTTCAGCATGGTTTTTGGGATGAGTGTGGTTTTCATTATATTGTATGTCTGATGATTGGTGGGACATCTGGGTAGAAAAAACTTGCCGAGGCTTCCTGAATTTGCCTGATCATAAGAATCACTTGAGTATCTGTCTAACAAGTTCTCAACCTTGGGCAATGCTGCCATAAGCAGCTTGACAACCAAGACTAGGGCTTCAGTGACAGGACTGCCCTGAGAAATGGAAGTTCCACTAATCATGCTAGTTAGAGGCGTGAGAATACACAGAGAAGGCAAGACGCCAGAGAAATGCTGAAGTCCAAGGACAGAGCCCACAAACTCCCTATGAGCTTCCGCCCCCTGCCACTCCCCACCAAAGATGATTGCCTCCTGTTGCAATCCTAGGAGTCACATTTCCAAAGCATGTGCAGTTTTGAATATGAAAACCCTCCCTAACTTCCAGCACCTGGGCACATTCAAATCACACACTTGGATGTAAGACGCCTCCCTGCAAATGGCAATATTGGGAAAATGTGACTCCAGAAACTAGATCTGGGATTGAACTGAAGTTGCCTGAAAACAAAAGCTTTGGCACAATTAACAAAAAGGGACTGGATTCTTTATTTTATTTTTTTTCTTGCAGCTAAATCCTGCACACCTTGCAATCCTTGGGAGGCAGCCATCTTATTATCATTCCTGATATGAAGTTGAATTTCTAAGAAATGACTTTTTTAAATATCTGTGGACTTGAACCCCCACCAGAAGTAGTCCTAGGAGTTCCAGTCACTATGTTTCAAACACGATCTTAAGATAAGAGCCACAACTGTTGAGGGGCCTTGAGTGCACACAGACCCCTGAAGCCTTGCCCTGACCTCAGATCAGTGCCTTCAGGTGTCCTAGAAAACCTAGCTCTGCATGTAAGTCACCCTCTGAATTGGGACAAAGGAGAGCAGGTCCCAATGTCATTTGAGAGACCCACAAGGTCAGAGAACTGCACTGGCTTGCTACCCTGCCTGAAATGTTCCCATTTCAGTGTGAAGCACTGAAGTCCCCTTGGCTTCTCTAAATGGAAATGTCTCAGGGAGAGAGAGAGAGAGACCGGATCTATAATCTTTTAAGAAGATAAGCTTTTTACTTAAAGTTAAAAACCAAACAGACAAGGGTGGGTAGTGCTATGTCTGTTTTTTGGTATAAGCCTGGAGCATAAGCAGATGGCAGGGAAAAGGAAGGGTGCCAAGGAGGCCCAGGGCCTGCCAACATGGTCCCTTAGTCATTGGGAGAAACTTCAGGAATGAGGGAGGTGAGCCATGGGGCCCGGGAGAGGCGAAGGGCATGAGTGCCCCGGGCTGGGCTGTTTCTCATATATAGCCCCACAGGCACCCCCTGACTGGAGTCATTGTGGGGTCAGGAAGCCATCATCACAGTTTCCAATTCCCTACCACTGTTGTTAGCACGACCACACTGAGTGCACGTGCTTTGAATTTTCAGGGAGCCTGCTGGTCCACAGACACGTCCACCTGCCCCATTACGCGTGTCTTCCGTGGCACAGACTGGTGGACCACAGTGGCAGAGCCACAGACCCCACATCTGAGGGATCAGGCCTCAAGGATCTTGCATTACAGTTTATTCCATCTCTGCCATGTCTCTTAAGAAGCCCATAATTTTATTTTTTTTTACTTGTTTACCTTTAGATTACTATGAGGGTGTGAACAATTCGGTCACATCGTTTGCATTTGGTAGGTAGAGTCCAAGTTGTAGCTGAGCCCTTCACCCAGGGGGTGTGCCATATACCCCTACCGTGTGCCCATCAGGCGAGAGCTTACCAATCCCCCTTCCGCCTCCCCTCTTCCTTCCCTCCTCCCTTCCTCTCCCACTCCCAATTTAACTTAATTTAATTATGGTTTTCTCTCCTGTGAGTGTGCAGTGGTTCACTATTCAGCCATATTGCTTTTTTACTTTTGACTGCTTCCCCACTCCCTTTGAAAGGCCATATTACATTCCAGGTACTAGAGTGAATATTATTTGTTTAATCTTCACCACAACCCTGCAAGGTGGATGTTACTGTTAATCACATTCTAAATATGTGGAAACTGAGGCAAGGAGAGGTTAAGGAGGCTGGCCAGCAGTGCTCTATTCCAGCAGAGCTTCTAGAAGTCAGCTGGTCCTGTGGAACCCTTCCGATTGCTTTTCCTAACTCCAGCTTACTTCTGCCTCATCTCCCCCTCTTGATTCAACTCCTAGGACAGTAGGTTTGTCTTCAGATGAGGTTACCTGGGATAGGTCTGCTGTGGAGTCAGCTCAGGTAGGGTCCAGCCTCACAGCTCAACTGGGGGCTGCTGTCTGCGGATCCATAGCACAAACATGACAAATTTCACCAGGGATGGCCACAAGCCATACAATCCTTTACAAGAACCCGAAAACGTCCCTGAGAAATGATAGTGAGATCACTGATCAGGCCCCTAAACAATGAAAAGACAGCACAGCAACTGTCCATCCAACTGAACTACGTGAGCTGCCAATGTGGGTCTCTTCTTACAGAGACCTTCAGTCAGCCACACAGTTCCAGCCTAATCTCCTTTCGGAGTCTGCCTGAACCAGCTCCATGGTTGCTTCTAGGTCACTGTAACCCAAAAAGGCTTAATTAAAATCAGGAAATAGGCTTATGCTACTCTCCTGCAATGCCATAAACTCTAGATAGGCCAAATTAGGCTGTAAAGACATACAGGCATAAAAGGTACCTTGGGCACAACACAGTCACCGGGACGCACACATACACACAACCCGCCCCCACCAGTAGAAATTGAGAAACCAGAAAAGGGAAGTATTTGGCTCTAGGTGAGTTTCCTTTTATACAGACTGGACACAAAGGGGCTTGTCCACTGAAGGCACTTTATTTGGGTATGGGGGAAGTGATCTTCTCAGCCTGAGGCCCCAGGCAGAACTTGGCCTGGTGGGTGCTTTGGAGGAAGGATAGGGCCAAGTAGGGGCTGACTGTCAGGCTGAGGGTGGGAAGAAGACAGAGGAAGAAGCGGGGGCAGATAGCGAGGGAGACAAGAGCCTGGAAAGTGACGGGATCAGACACAGAAGAGACAGAAGAGATGCTAGGGGGTGGGGGCAGTCAGGAGGACCTGGCCGCTGGCAATCAGCTCCTCATCTTGCTAAAGTCATTTTCTGTTTGCCAGATATCACTGGGGCATTACAGGTCTCACACCAGTGACTTATCCAATAGTGGACACTTGTCCCCTTTGGGTATCAATACATTTGGAAGTCAGTTTTGGATAGATAGCTTTTTGAAATGTATTCACAGTCCATTGCTTGCTGACACTAGACATCCTGACTCCTTTTTCTGGAAATAGTGGGGAAAAGGCAAGGAGTTTGCTTGTGGGATCAGTTTCATTCTTTAAACAGATATTTGTTTACTAAGGGTCTTCTTTGTGCTGAGCACCATATCACATGCTGTGGTCACAGTGGTGGACACGACAGACCTGGATCCATCCTGTGGACCTTGTTCTGTCTGTAGTTTGGCCCATTTTGAGAGCATCATGGGATGAACACTTCCTCTTCCTGAACGGTGCTGGACTGTGATCAGTGAGGTCTTTGAGGGTCTCTGGAATAAGTTGAATTATTGGCCCTTATGGTAAAAGGCCCAATATTATGGTTCTGGGCCTGCCCGATGTCAGCCAACACTTCACGCTGCTGTCACTGCATTGCATCTATAGTGGCTAGAAGGTGTAATTCCTTTCCCCGCCCATCACAGGGTCATGACTGACACTCCTATAACAAAAGACAGGTTACCAAGAGAAAAACATGGCACATTTATTTAATCAAAGTTTTACATGACATAGGAGCCTTCAGAACTGAGACTCAAAGAGCCATGGGAAAACTATCTATTTTTATGCTTAGTCTTTCTCTCTCTCTCTTTTTTTTTTTTTATTAAATCAAAAAGAGATAGATCATGTATACATTAATGTATTTAAGGGGTACGATGTGCTGATTTCATATACAGTTTGGAATGCTTATATTGTGCTGGTTCATATATCCCTCACCTCATTTATTTAATTATTGTATTAAGACATTTATACTCTATGCTCAATAGATCCAACATGTACCCTTGCACCATGCACCATAGGTGTGATCTCACCATTCACCCTCCCATCCTCCCTCCCTCCTTCATCCTGGGCCATCGTTGTGATCTATTCTTCATATGAAAATGTGACTGATTGTACATGCTTAGTCTTGATAAACAATGGACAGGCATGTAGAGAAGTCATAGGACAAAGGGGATGGTCTAATGGTAACACTCCCAGTAAAGCCTGTCTGTTTAGATTCCTCATGATCTTTCTGTGGAGCATTCCTTCCTCCTTGGTATGGGGCAAGACCCCTCTGGAATGAAAGTCTACAAGGGAGAAGGGAGAGAGTGACCTTTCTAGGTTTTATGGCTTGCTTTGGGGGAAAAGGGTTCTAGTTTCTATGACTCACCTGGGGGGGGAGAACGGGGTGGGGAGGGAGACAGGAGAGCAGGAGGTCAGGGAGAGACTTTGCTTTTGAGGCTGTTTCTAGCACCTTCCAACCTCCTTTAGTTCAAAGTATTCAGCATGCAAAATGCCATACTTTGGGGTCTCATTTTCTGATCCCCAATACTGTTCATCTGCCATGTTATTTAACACCAATTTGCCTGGATTAGAGCCTTACAGTGGCTTTTCTGTCCCACAGAGTAAGGCGCATGTGTTTTGTGCTAATGGCTGGTCACTTGGCTGTATTTCCTCCTTGTCCTGAGTTAGCTGCATTCCTCATGGTTGAGGTTGCTGGACATATAGCTTCCAGAGAAGTGAGGACTCACAGTGTAGTCAGTGGTATGCTGGCAAATGATTAACAACTGGCTAACTTGAGGTGCAGGGGAGTGCTAATTTAGAGTTTTTGCTGATTTCTGTGGTGGAAATACTCCCACCACGGCCAAATTCAAGCTCCCAACATGACATCACTGTGCAACAGCACACCATTGTAGAGTAATTCCACCACACTGATGCACGTACAATAGATACAAATAACCTCAAGAGCATAGACAGTGGTAACGTATAGTAAAGTGACTAGGAAGTGATAAACTTTGCATATTCATTAGCTTTGTCTTTAATATAACTTAAATGTAAGTTTAGATAATTTGATTTTTAATATGGCTATATTTAACAAACTGGCTCCCCAAATTCATGTTGAACCATTGGTTCTTGCTATGCAGCTGAGGGCAGCTCCACCTCACTTTTCTCTTAGCCTAAGCAGTAGGAAAAGGAGCTGAGTGGACAGGTCCCCAAGGCTCTCATCTGCACTTTAACCAGAGCAGCCCAGCTTATATTCAATTTATGCATAATGGAGTTCTAATGAGTTTAAAACATCCTTTTGAAAGGCACTGGTATAGATGGTCTGTGAGGCTCCTTTCATGTAGGATATTGTAAATTAGCCATTTCCCCTTTCATTCCCTTGTCCCCTATTGTCACTCAGGCCTCCCATTCCTAGTATTCCCAGAGATTTTTCTGTCCCATCCTAAGGCTCTCCATTTAGTAAAGAGATAGCTATTATCAATAGGTCTGGGCTAACGCAACATTCCTCCCAGGCCATATTTTACTCTTCAACATGTGAGTCTGGAATATACTCATTAGGTCTTTCAAATACAAAGGAATGAATTTCTAAAAATCAGAATTCCAAGAAGGGGAGGGCTATCTCTAGCAGCTTTAAAAACTTAACACTGAGCAGTCAGACCTGATTTATATTTCGTATTGTCCTTCAAAAACATCTCTAGATGCTGGGTTACCCCTTCCCCAAACACTGCCCTAGAGTGTATCTCTATTTTTCTTTACACAACACAATTTTCTTTGAGTAAAAACTAAAACCTTTTCCTAGCAGATGTGTGGTTGGTTTTCCACTGAATGCAAGCTTTTTAGCCATGGAAATGGTAGAGAGGCTGCAAGGGTTATGAATATGACACAATCCTTTTCTGAAGGCAAATTCACCCTCTTTAGCCTGCCAGAGAAATTATTTTTCCAGGAAAACTAAACAGTAAGCACATACTTGGATGTTCCTTTCAAGCAGGAGAGGAGCCCTTTCTATCCCATTAAGGTCAGGCAATTGCCCAAATGATTTGCTTCACTGCCTATCATAACGGAGAGTGTGGGACAGAATCAGCAGGAGCCTACTCTCATCTCTCTCCATCCGGCAGTCTAGTCGAACAAAGTTCATAGGCACAGGCTCCCCCTGAAGCCTGCAATCAGAGAGGCTGAGGCTGAGGCCACTCAGGACACCTCCTCCCCAACAAGCCCACAGCATGCCCTCAGTTCAGTATAGCAGCTCATGAGAATCAGTATTCTGGAACCAAAAGTAGAGCAGTGAAATATGGTGTATTGGAGCTGGTGGCCCAGAAGGCCATCAACTGAGGCTCCGAGCTTCCTGGATAGCTGTCAAGCCTGCTGGGTGCATACTTTTCAAATGCAGATAGAATAGCCAGTGGCCCAGGAGCTATGAAGGACAGGGAACCTGCTATTTCCTGCCTACATGGCTACCTTCTGAGGTCCAGGGGTGCTCTGGGTAGCTTTGCTTCTCTGGTTCTGTCCCCACTGCTGACCCCAGAAGCAACCTCCCCTTAGCTCCATTTTGCTGAGGGTTGATGGCTCACTGTCTGAAGGCTTCAACTGTAAAGAGGTATGTATGCATGCCCAACACATAAAACAGACCCAAAGCCAAGCTCTGTCCAGTTGAGGCCAACTTAGGCAATAAATCTTGCTCAATTCCCTGGTCAGAATACCTTTGGCTACCTCTACAAGCCCAGTCTACTCTTGATCCAGGGCCCTTTGGCCAAGATCCCTGCACAATCGGCACTCTTTCCTCTTCTCTGTCCAAGCTGAGCTCACTCTCCCCTGGCTCCCCCCAAAGTTCTTCACTTTCAGAATCAGGATCTTTTGAACAAAAATCTTCCTACAAAAATCTCTTCTCTAACTCAAACCTCTAACCTTCTTCCAACCTAGACTCTTAGATTCTCTTAAGTCTCCCAGCACTTGAATTGTAGGGGAATTTAGTGTCTCCAGGGGAAGCAGAGAGACGCTCTCTATTTATTTAGTAACATTCAATGGCTGCTATTATTTCTAGATCACCATGAAAATCATCAATTTCAGAGTGTGCTTTCCCCATATCACTTGTTCTTGACCATGGAGAAAGGTTAGAAATCTAAGCCAGCAAAATACTATCTTTTCAAGGCACCAAAAGGAGGGAAAGTTAGTTTATGTTTTAGAAAGCTCTGGAATATTATGGACTAGCTGAGTAAATGTAATTAGGAAAAGGGAAGTCAAGGTTAAATTTACTTGTAGCCCAAGAAGTCTCATGATAAAAGTGAATTTTCCTAAGAATTGCCAGAAAGCAATCTGGGGACTGATGAGCCCAAGAATTTCAAAAGAGCCTCCACCTTTCACCTGGCCTTGATATCACCAAAGGGCTCCTATTTCTCCAGTGTAGGCTCAAGAAGCAAGCTTTTCATTGCTGTTTTCCAAAGTGTGCTCATACCCATTAGCTCACTTGATTCTCACTATAACCCTGTGAAGGAAGTAGGACAACTATTAGTTTTCTCCTGCCTCAATTCTGGAAGATTCCCAGGAGTCAGATATTGTGCAATTGTTAAGTTGACATGTTTTGCTTTATTTTAACATGCTAACAAAACCTGGCCTAATCTAATCGTCATGTAAAGGGAAGGGTCATCATGCAACATTGACCTAAGCTAGGCAGAGAGAAGCCTGATCATCAGGGATGCAATGATCTGGGGGAAAACCTTGGGCAATTCAGTAATTCTACTCCTCCTTTCCCTTCCCGGAGCTAAAGCCCAAGCTTTTCAAAGGGTGGGCTTGTGTTATCCTGAAGCTACTCAAACCTTTTTTCTTGTAGACTGGATACCAAGGTCAAATTCTTATATATTTGTCTATATTTGATCAACTTACCAATTAATCAACTGCTCATTGTGTACCGAACTCTGGTCTGTGGGGGGAGGAAGCAAAGAAGTATGAGATGCAGACCCTTTGACCTCCAGGAGGTTTCCATTTTCCTGGATGCTAAACTTATACACATTGCACAATAACACATAGCGGCCAAAACAGAATGAAAAGAAGATCAGGGAGGACTGATACAGCCAGGGTAGGAATCCCAGAGAGTCAAAACACAGCGATGGTTAGGAGCATGAGCTCTAGGGTTGGGCAGGAAACATGGCTTGGAATTCTAGATCTGCCATTTCTAGCAATATGAACCTAGAGCAAATCACCATACTTGATCCATAAAATGGGGTGAATGAAAATTAATAAATATTTATAAGGTTGCCAAGATTAATAAATGAGCATAGTGTGGTTTCAATATGGTGCTATTTAAGCTGACCACTGAAGAATAGTGAAGATCTGGAGACAGTCAAAGGGAGAGACACTGAATTAAACGAAAGTACTGAATTAGAAGGACAGAAGGTGGGTAAAGGTATTGGGGATATTGCTCTTGTTAAAGCAAGAAAAAATAAACTTTGTTCAGTTGAGTGCAGGTAGATGGAGAAAGGCCACCATGCAGAGTTTAGATAGGATATAAGAAGAGACACTCCGACCAGACTTTTAAGCAAGAGAGTGACCTGAAGATAGTGGTCTTAGAATAAGATTGGCTTGTGGGTGTACTTGGTGATTTGGAGAGGGACTGAGGATATCCATTGTGTGTAGAGTGGATTGCGAAGGGGCAAGACCCCCACAGCCTGGGAGCTGCGTTCAAGTAACAAGCCCCAAACTGCTTCTCCTCCCTTCCTAAAAAACAAGTTTTTTCTCCTTGCTCCCTCTGTCCGAAGTCATGTAGCTTCTGTATATCTTTTGCCTAAACGCACACAGCCTTCTCTCCCTAAAGCTAATCTTTACCCCATGTACTATTACTTCCCCTCAACCTTGTAAGATGAAAATATTCCCACTCGCTTTCCCAGTTGATTTGCAACACGGTTAGTATAGAAACCTAGTTTAGATACTATATAAATAAAGCTATTCATACCGTTTGGTGCTGGCTGCAGCTATCAGCTGCACCAGGCCTGCTGATCCTATCCTTATCTCTTGTGTGGTCTTTGTCTGTTTTGCGTTTTATTTCTTCATCCCCCATGATTCCCACTTTGGTATGTGCTGGATCAGAAACATTGTTTCAGGCATGAGTGGATAATGACCTGAACTAGAGATAGGAGAATGAGAATAGAAAACATTTGAAAATATTTCGGAGGAAAAACTAACTGGATAGAGTAGGTGAATGGACATGAGGGATGAAAGAGAAGGAAGGGTCTGGGGTCTGGGAGGGTTCTAAAGTTTTGAATCTAGGTGACTTGGAGAGTAGTGGTGCCATTGACAGAAAAATGGGAGTCGAGAGAAACAGTAGACATGGAAGGAGGATAATGGGCTCAACGTTCAGTCTTTAGAAATATCTGGAAGGAAATGGTGATACCTGAATGTTCTAGGGAGTACAATTTCCTTCTTTTACTTTGTCTCTGACAGAGGGAGATCTCACTTTTGGCTAGATAATTATATTATCTGCAAATATTGACAGTTTTTTCCCTTCTTTTCTGGCACTATTCTTTTTCTTATTCTAGTGAACTGTCTTGGACCACCAGAAAAAGGTTGAAGAGTAGAGCTACAGTAGAAGTCAACATTCCTGTCTTGCTTTTGACGTTAAGGGCAAAAACAGCTAATGTTTCAAAGTTTGTTAACAGTTATGTAATGCTTCTATGTATGAAGCACTATTTATGGATGCTTTACAAAAACTAGGTTACTTAAGCCTCCTACAATGTTAAGAAGATAAAATGATTGTTACCATTTTACAAATGAAGAAAGTGAGGCACAGAGAAGCTAAGTAATTTGCCCAAGATCACACAGCCAACAAGTGGCAGAATGGAGCTTCAAACCTCCACTGTCTAGCTTTGGGAGCTGTGTTCTTAAGCACTCTGCTATGCTTGCTACCCCTTTAAGTATGGAGTTTTCTGCAGATTTCTAGAAGATATTCTTCATAAAGCTAAAGTTTCCTTATATTCCTAGTTTTCTTAGTGCTTTCTAAGAGCACACAGGTACTCAGCTTTAGCAAATATTTTGTGCTGCATCTATTGAAATGATCATATTGTTTTCTCCTTTACTATGAAAATATACCCAATTATATTGATATTATTTCTGATGGTGAGCCACCCCTGTACTTCTGGGTTAAACCCTACATGGTTATGTTATAGTCATCTTGTTCCAAACTACAAGATTTGGTTTATTAATAATTTATTTGAATGTTCCATATAGCGGTCTCTCTCTCTGTTGGTGGCGCTGAAAACTAGTACAACTTCTATGGAAAATTGTGCAAAGATACCTTATTTTTCTGTACTCATACAATTTTGTATTGGTGTAATGATAGCTTTGGAAATTAAGTTGAAAGCTTCTCATTTTTTTAATGCTTTGAAACTGGTAAGGGAATTATCTGTTTCTTAAAGGTTTTAGACAATTTACCTTTAAAACGTGTGTGTGTGTGTGTGTGTGTGTGTGTGTGTTTAGGGGTCTGAGATATTCTACACATCTTTGTTTCTATTTCAATTTTGTCTCTCCTTTTACTGGTGTCGTCAAATTTTCATCTTGTTTTCAAGCCAATTTTGATAACTTACAGTCTCCTAGAAAATTATCTATTCCATCTAGATTTCCAAATTTATTGGCATAAATATTAATACAAAATAACAATTATTTATGATTTGATAACTATACCAGGACTTACACAATTACTAAGAATATTTAATATTCTCTTATACTTTTTGATGTATTCTCAATGTCATTTTCACTTCCCTCTCCCTTTCCTTTTCACTATCTGTTTTTACTCTTGAGTGGGTTTTTTTTTTTTTTAACAAACTTGCTAACTTTTGCCTATTTTAATGGTCTTTTCAAAGAGCCGGCCTTTTGCTTGTATTGATCGATTTTCCATTTTTGATGATTGTGTACATTATACATTTTTGATTTAATCTTTATCAGCAAAACTTACTCCTGTCAAGCCCATCTGTCTGGAATAGCCTTTCCCCCTCCCCGTTCACTCAGCTAACTAACTCCTACTCATTCTTCACTTTATGCATCATGTCTTTTGGGAAGCCTTCCCTCACTCTCTAGAATGATTTAAATGTTCATCCTCTGTCCTCCCCCAGCAACTTTAAGTCTTTATCATTCCATGTTATAATTAGCCATCTGTCTCTTCACTATTGGATTGTAAATTCCTTGAGGGCAGGGACCGTGTCTGGATCATACCTCCAAGCACCTACCATAGTACTTGGCATCCCCCGTAGGAATTTGTAGCAACCCACCCAGGAGCTGGCAGGTAGATCTAACAAAGGAGTTCCTGCCACAGTCTTTTGCCTGAGGTTTGGGGTCTTTCTTCAAAAGGAAAAAATATATACCCTTGGGAATTTTTTTTCTTGATTTTTAAAATAAAACCCTTCCAAAGTATCATCTCAATGGTCAACCCTTTGGAAAGGTGTCCTGCCCACTCCCCAATCCCCCTGCCTTCCAGAATAGATCTAGAGCAGGTGTCCTCAAACTTTTTAAACAGGGGGTCAATTCACTGTTCCTCAGACCATTGGAGTGCCAGACTATAGTTTAAAAAAAAAAAAAACTATGAACAAATTCCTATGCACACTGCACATATCTTATTTTGAAGTAAAAAACAAAACGGGAACAAATACAATTCACACCGATGCATGTGGCCCGTGGGCCGTAATTTGAGGACCCCTGATCTAGAGGGTTCAACCCCAAAGGAGACAAGGCCAGGAGTTAGTCCTAAAGGAGCTGGGACTAGCTGGAGTTTAAGAGTCTACAGACTACCCCAGGGCTTGTCCATTTCAAAACAGAGTTCCTGAAAGGAGGCCCTTTCCTTCTCTGCAGTGAGGTTTGGGGGACCTCATCCCACACTTCCACTCCTCTCATTTATAATCTCATCTGAAATACATTTCCCTCTGTATTCATCCTTCCCCTCAATTCCCTTCTCTTATTTACCTTTGACCCTGTAGTTTTTTATTACTTGTGTCCAGGAGGTGTTTCGAGAATGTGAACTGAAGTAGTAGTTTATGAAATTGGCAACACCCATGCATTGCTACCCTAAGTTTTCTTCTGGAAACTTCTGTGGTTAGCACTCATGTCCAAGGAAAGCAGAACACAGGCTGAACTGAAAGAGAGGCATTCCAAAATCATGGAACACCATCAGCATTAGGGCTGGCTCCCACCCACTTCTCAGCTCCCACCTCCACCCTAGCTAGGGTCTGATAGAAGACTATTTCTAGAGACAAAAACCAAACTGGTGACCGAGGGTTTTCCTGCTTACTGTGAATTTACTTCCTGGGAAAGATGGTCTCACTTCCTCACATAATCTGGGCTCCTCTTTGAGGAAGGGATCGTGAAACTAAAAATATAAAAGAACTTTTGAAACAGAACTCATTCTGAAATGAGATTCAAGACCCAAAGCATATCCACTCTGTGCTACCTGCCTAAGACAGAACTAAGGAAAGAGAGGTGGCCACAGGGACCCATGTGGGCCCAAGGGCACTGGGAAAGGCCAGGCAGCCTACCTCAGACCTTTCTCAGTTTGCTTTGCCAACAGAAAATGTGTTGCAGGCAGTGCATTAAGCGCCAGGGATATAGCAAAGAACAGGACTCAGTACTTCCCTTGAGGAGCTGTAGCCTGGTGTCTGTGTGAGACATAGTATCCACATTTGGAACCCTTGTGGCTACTAAGCTATCTAGCACCTTGACTTAAACATGCACCATCCCCTCAGCATTTTCAGTGGCCCTGAAGGCAGGAACTATCTCATTCATCTCTATACCCCCAACATCTAGCACCTTGCTTAAAATATATACACACTCAACAAATACTTTTATATGAATGAAGGAAGAAAAGAAGGGAGAAGAGAAGGATGGAAGGAAAAAGGTTAGACGAGGTATCCCAGAAATGGTTCGTATTGACTAGAGATGATGTCTGGCTCCACAGGAGCTAATCTCAGGGTAATGTGTGGGTCCCAGATAATCCCTGGCTGGGCCCCCCAGAAACAACCCTCCCAATCAAGATGTCTCTGAAGCAACTATCAGAGTCATGGGACAAAATCTCAGTTGTACGAAGGTTGGTTTCACAGATGCTGGTGAGTTTGAATTGGTCACTTTTGTTGTTGTATTTAGTTATCCTTGAAAGTGTTAAAACATCAAGATAGGAAAACAATTTGGTGGTTCCTCACAAAGTGAAATGTTGGAATGACTATATGACCTGCAATTCCACTCCTGGGTATATACTCCAAAAAAAAATTGAGAAAAGGGACTCAAACTAGTACAAGCATACACATGTTCATAGCAGCACTACTCACAACAGCCAAAAGGTGGAAACAGCCCCGATGTCCATCAGCTGACAAGTGGATAAACAAAAATGTGGTATATCCATATAGTGGACTGTTATTAAACCATAAAATGGGTTGAAGTACCAATATATGTGACAGTGTGGGTAGACCTTGAAAACACTGCTAAGGGAAAGAAACCAGACACAAAGGCCACATATTACATGAAATATCCAGAATAGATAAATCCATAGAGATAGGACACAGATGGTTGGTTTCCAGGGTCTGGGAAAGCAATGGGGAGCATCTCCTAAATGGGTAAGGAGTTTTACTTTGGAGTGATGGGAATGTTTTGGAACTAGATAGAGGTGATGGTTCTATAATATGTGAGTATACTAAATGCCACTGAATTGTTCCATTTTAAATGGTTAATTTTATGTGATTTCCACCTCAATAAATTATTATTTCTTAAATAATAATACTAGGGTAACCTTGAGAAAAGGCAAGGTGGAGAAGCCTCAGTTCTGATTCTGGGCAAGCTGGGTAGCTGGGGGGAGTGGTAGACCAGGTGGGGATAGCCTGGGACCTATTTCCTTCCTCACTCCCCACTCTGCTGTGCTGAGATGCTTGTGCCTCTTTTTGGCCAAGTCGAGTGTTTATTCCTATCTCCATTCCTGACCATATCCAAGGATCACTTGGAATTATCCTGAAGAATATTCTACTTCTCTGTGGACTGTTTGTCATAAAAAGGCAGTTGTTATTTGGGGGAAGCCCTTCTCAGAAGCCCCAAATATCAAAAGATATTAGGAATATGAGCCAGCCTGAAGACAGGGGTCAACTTAAGAAGATATCCTTTCAAAGTGAGTCTTCAGAAAATGTTATAGTAGCTAAGGTGTTGGGTGCATACAAAGTGTGGGGTGCCCAGAAATATTAGCAAATGCTTGTTGATAAACGAATTCCTTGATTGAATAAAGACCTTTAAACAAAGGATCCCACTCTAGTGAGGCCAATCTAATTTATGGTCTTCAGGCCGTATTTTGTTTAAGAGCTTTTATTCATCCATTCTTTTATTCCACAGATACTTACTGAGCACCTTCTATGTTCTTGGAAATACAGTGCTAGCAATTCATCTTCATAGGTATGGATAAAAGAAATTCATATGCAATCCCCAAAATTCGTTTTAGACATATTCCAACCTTTTCTCATCTCCAAACTTTGAGCTTGAGTAAACTGATATGCAGGAACAGAACAGGTTATGGTGATGATGGTGATGTGTCCCCAAATTGAAATACGTGGTCCAATAAGTATGGTTAAGGGGCTACAGAGCAGAAGACTTGAAAATTGGGCCAGTGAAGGAAATGGCCCCATGACAAGGGAGGTGGAACAGCTGAAGGAAAGCCTGATCAATCTTTTCTTCCATCTGCCCTGTCCTCTCTGTCCTCCTCCCCATGGCTGGACTACCTGAAGACCATTGATTAAACTGGTTCTCCCTTATACTGCTATGGCCTAACACACCCTGGGCGCAGCGACCGCTTTCCTCTCCGCCCCCTCATAGCTCACGAGAGGCTCTGTGTGAGCACTAGGTTGCCTGAAATCAAGGGGAGGCAATCTTGACAGAGCTAAGGAGGGTCTGCTGCTTTCTGCCTATGCTACAGTTAATCCACTGCCATCTGTCTTTATTTTGCTGACTCACTGCTTTCATTTGGGTTGGCAGCTCTTTTGCTGTTGGCTGCGGCCTTTAACTGTTTACAGAGGACTGAGATGGATGGAGAATTTAGGAGCTTTGCGTTCATTCCCTGAATGAAATCCTACCCAGGTACTCTGGGCCTCTCGTTGAGGGGCTGAGGCCAAGGCCCCTGGATTTTGATGGATGGTGGAGATTAAGTGTAGGGTAACACATCATTTAGTCTGATTGCAAGGCCAGATTTTTCCCCAGGGCTGCTAAATGAGCTGGGAGGTCATGTGAATTGTCTGCCCAAGCACAAGGGAACACAGTGCCTTTTAATTAGAATAAGGATGAAAGATATTTGGGACCTTGGTCTGTCAGAGAACTTGAAGCACCCAAATCCTATACTTCATTCACGGTTCTCTTCAAGCTTCACCTTATCCACGGAAGCCTTTCTGTGCAAACTTCCATCCCACATTCCACCCCACCACTCCTCCAAAACACACTTCCCTACACTCTGAGTCTCATCCACATTTGGTTTCTAGCGTGTACAGTCCAGGCTCTGAAGCCATTTTGGAGTTGTCCTTGAGCAATTCGAGATCTGCTCTTTATCCCTCAGTGAGATATAAGCTCATCAAGATGTGAAACTTCAAGCCTTTGTGATTCTGAGTGTGACACTGGGCATTATATGTTTGCTACCTAAAGCTAAGGTGACCATACAGTTTATTGTCCAAAGTGGTACACTTTTGAAGGTAAAGGGCAATACTGTTAATAATAGCACTGGGATAGCAAATGTAAATTAGAACCATCCTGGGCAAACCAGTACCTATCTTCACCCTACCTAACGTACCAGGTTCCTTTTCTTTTTATATGCTTCTTTTTGTTCCTACCCCAAATCCCAGGCAGGGACTGGTAAACACCAAGGCTGAAAAGGCAGTTATACCAAAAAACACTCAACTCTCTGTACCCCAGAAATGGTCTAAGGCTGACACAAAGTAGCCTTGAAAGGGTTAAAACTAATATGAGCCTACTACAAACCCTTGGCATCTTAACATAAAGCATTTTTTAAAATGTTTAATTATTATGGGTATACAAGACTTATATATTTTATAGGGTACATGAGGTGTTTTGATAGAGGAATATAAAGCAAATTAATCAAATCAGGATAATTAGGGTATCCATCACCTCAGCCGTCTAACATTTCTTTGTCTTAGGAATATTCCAGTTTCACTCTTTTAGTTATTTCAAAGTATAACCCAACTTAATGTTGATTGTAGTCATTCTGTTATGCTATCAAATATTGTTCATTCTATCTAATTATATTTTTGCACCTATTAACCACCCCACTTTATGCAACCCCTTGCTATATTTCCCAGCTTCTCATAACCATCATTCTACTCTCCATCTCCATGAGATCAATTGTTTTTAATATTTTGTTCCCACATATGAGTGAGAACATGCACAATTTGTCTCTCTGTTAGTACACATCATTTGAACAGATGTCCTGGAAGTATTTCTGCTAATTTCTAAAAGACTCAAAGGCCAATGATACCTTCCTTCAAGGCACCTTCTCCCAGGATCCAACTACCATGCAATAAAATGGAGATGACTGGCTTAGAGAAATTATTCTCTTGAAAACTTAACATTACACAGCCCAACTATCCCAGGGAAATGGCTTCTCCAAGCCATCGATCATAGAAAGTATTCTCTACCAGCAGGACAGGCTAAAAAAAAAAATAGCCTTCAGAAATTAGAGCCCTCATTTGCTGCTAGCAAGACTGTAAAATGAAGCAACCCCTTTTCAGAACATGATTAAACATAGTTACCATCTTACCCAGCTGTTCCGCTCCTACATGTATACCCAAGAGAACTGATAAAATGTCCACACAATAGCTTGTACATGAATGGCCATGGCAGTGTTACTCATAGTAGCCAAAAAGTGGAAACAACCTAAGTGTCTATCCCTTGATGAATGGATAAACAAAATGTGGTATATCCATATAAAGAAATATTATTCAGCCCCAAGAAGGAATGGAAAACTGATGCATGCTACAACAGGGATGAACCTTGAAAACATTATGCTAAGTGAAAGATGCCATTACAAAAGACTACATCCTATCATTCCATTTCTATGAAGTGTCAGAACAGGCAAATCCATAGAAATAGAAGTCAGATTCATGGTTGCCTAGGACTGGGTAGTGTGGGGAGTTGAGGATAGGGGAGAATGGCAGCTAAAGGGTACAGAGTTTCTTTGGGGTGATGAAAACATTCTAAACTTGATTACGGTGATGGTGGTACACCTCTGTGAATATACAAAAACCACGGAATTGTGCATTTTAATTGGGCAAATTGTATGGAATGTAAATTACCTCTTAATAAAGCCATTAAAAATGTGGCCTCCAGACCTAAGTAGGACTCAGTACCAGCTACCCAGGCTAGGCTTGCACTCCTTTGGTGAGGACATGGTCACTCTCTCCCAAACAGTTCTCAGGTTTCAAAGTGGATAAGTACCAACCTGGGCAAATGTCTCATAAGGGAAGACCACTGGGAAGAAGCTATCTTAATCCCCATGAGCCTTTTATGCCTTTTTCTTGATTAGCCTTTATGGAAATATCCAACCTGAAGTTAAAGGGTCCAATAATATTTGACAGGAAAGGGCCTTAGAGCTTATCCACTTCAATCCCCACTATGTAGATGCCCAGAAAGAGGAAGTGACTTTCCTAAAGTCACACGGCCAGCCTGTGGCAGAACAGGGACTAGGACCCCATGCATCTGACTCTCCTACAGTGTTCTTTCTCCTGCCCCGGCCTTCTCCATTGCCTCCCTTTCCTCTGCCCCGTCCCCAAAGCAGCCCCTTTAACCCTTTCTCGCTGAAATCGAGAAACAATCAAGTCTGAGAATCCAAGTACAAAATCAAGGTGAATTTATAATTTAGGAAATAATGGCACAAATTTCTTAAATAGAGGTCAGGAAACGTGCATTATAGATCTCCCAACATCAGGATGTGGACAGAGTATAAGATTTGACCCCTGGTACAGCTAAATTTGTGGAATAATCACATGCTTCTCTTTCTACTGCATTTGGCAGTATTAGAAGAGAAAAATAATATTCATCTTAGGAAAACCTTGGTAACTGCAAATTTGCTGGCAACCTTATTTCCTCTTGCTTTCTTGGAAGAACCCAAACGAAAAAGCAGCTGTACAAATTAGCCCTGACCAACAGGCCCGGGACCAAAACAAAACAAGAAATAATAAAGTCAAAAACAAATCAGGCTAAATATTTAAATCAGAATAGAAAATATATCCAACTATACGCCTGTGGGAGCTCTTGAAACTGCTAATCTTCACTTAATTGTTGACAACATCTTCTTTCCAGGAGGTCAGGACAAAGCTGGGGACAGTTTGACCGAAAACTACCAGGAATTTTCGAAACCCCTTCATCTACGTTCACAGATTTTTCTGATAGCCCTGTCTAATAGCAGCAAAATGATTTATCATGCTTATTGGAGTCCTACTGGTACCATAGTTTCAAGGCATCCGTCAGAATACACTGTGTACCAGGCACTGTGCCGGTGCTGGAGGAAGACAGGAGCAAGGGAAGACGTGATGCCTGGCCAACAGGAGCCACACACCCCCCAAAGAAGGTGAACCACACAAGATCAATGGCAAAGGCTAAGAGAGAGAGCTAAGATAAAGAGGGAGGAGAATCAATGTGCCCTGAATAACAGTAAGGGGACCAGTCTTTCTGGAGTAGAGATTTATTTGAAGGTAGTCAGTGGGATAGTTGATTGAAAAAGAAGATTGGAGACAGATTGTGGAGACAATAAGCAGTTTGAGGAGGTGAGTGACTAGATGAGAACCACATCAGCAGAGCCCTCTCCTCACCCTCCCCTCAACACAGGGTTAGGAGTTCTCTCTGGCTCCCATAACCCCCTGGGCCTTCCCATAGCACTTTGCACATTTTCCTTTAATTTGCTGCTTCCTTGTTCTTCTCTTCACAGTGATTTCCTTGTTGGAAAGAGCTTGTGTCTGATGGACGTGTGGATCTCTAATGCCTAGCAAAGGGTTTAGCATGTGGTCAGCACTCGGGAAATACGTGTTGATGGGACGGGACAGAGCGGGAGGGGACCTGATAGAACAGTGGTTCTCAACCTTCCTAATGCCACAACCCTTTTTTTTTTTTTTTTTTTTGAGACAGAGCCTCAAGCTGTCACCCTGGAGAGAGTGCTGTGGCATCACAGCTCACAGCAACCTCCAATTCCTGGGCTCAAGCGAGTCTCCTGCCTTTGCCTCCCAAGTAGCTGGGACTACAGGCGCCCACCACAATGCCCGGCCATTTTTTGGTTGCAGCTGTCATTGTTTGGTGGGCCCAGGCTGGATTCGAACCCACCAGCTCAGGTGTACGTGGCTGGCGCCTTAGCCCGGTTGAGCCGCAGGCGCCGAGCGTCCACAACCCTTTAATACAGTTCCTCATGTTGTGGTGACCCCCAACCATAAGCTTATTTTCTTTTTTTTTTTTTTTTTGAGAAAGAGTCTCAAGCTGTCACCCTGGCGCGATTGCCGTGGCACCACAGCTCACAGCAACCTCCAATTTCTGGGCTCAAGCGAGTCTCCTGCCTCCACCTCCCAAGTAGCTGGGACAACAGGCGTCCGCCACAACACCCGGCCATTTTTTGGTTGCAGCCGTCATTGTTGTTTGGCGGGCCCGGGCTGGATTCGAACCCACCAGCTCAGGTGTACGTGGCTGGCGCCTTAGCCCGTTGAGCCACAGGCGCCGAGCCCATAAACTTATTTTCATTGCTACTTCATAACTGTAATTGTGCTACTATTATGAATCATAATGTAAATTTCTGATATGCAGGATGTATTTAGGCAACCCCTGTGAAAGGGTCGTTCGACCCCCAAAGGGATCACAACCCACAGGTTGAGAACCGTTGCAATAGAAGGTTCTGTCTTTGGAGGAGCCACCTGGAAGAGAAGGCAAGGAGATCAGTTAGAAGGGTGTTGCCAGGTACAGATACAAGGAACTCTGGCCTTAACCCAAAGCAGTAGCAATGCAGACGGGGAAGGGAGGATGTCAGATGCATTTTAAAGGAAGAATGGACAGGGCTTGGGAACCTTAGTTAACACTGCCCAGAGGAAATAAAGCAAAATGGCTGTGGAACTGGAGCAGGCTCCCCGTGAAGCCGTGTGGTAGGTCCCACAGACCCCAGCAGGATTAAGCAGCCCTCGCTTCCACTTTGTGAACAACTGGTCACGGGCCCAGCTGTCTGTGGGGACCCTGGCCCTTCTGTCTTTTTCATGTCTGGAGGTGAAAGGGACTAGACTATTGCTGAGCAGACTTTGCCCAGCTGTCTCCATGCCACCTGTGCCACGTCCCCAGAGAGCTCATACTGACCAGTGCGACTAGGCTCAAGAGTGATGAACCGCTGTGTGGCTGTCTTAATCCTACGGTCTCAGCTCAGCTCCCACCACCTGGAGGTGTCACACAAAGAAATCCAAAATAAAGAAAAGGGTCAGCGCAGGAAACAACAGTCTCCTTCTTCTAGCTGTGCCTGTTTCATTCCACCTTGGGTCTTTCTGCAGCTCAGGAAGGGAGGAGTGAGAGAAAACCACAGAACTTTTCAAAATCCCATTTTCCAAAAGCTAAATCACATTCATTCTGTGTCTCCTGCACAGACTGCATGAGCCTGGGTAATATAAACACTGTGAGGCCACAGCTGTCTGCCAGCTGCAACGGGAAAGCCCATTTTGGGGGGCATGAAAAAACCTGTCTGTAACTATCACAGATGAGAAGTGTTAGCTAATGAATGGTCCCTGCTGAGTCCAGAGCCCCGCTGAGTTATTTCAGTCTTGGGCCTTAGCAGAGATTTTTATTGGGGAACAAATTTCGAATGCCCTAGTCACCCCTAGACCCTAGATTGGAGCCCATCACTCAGTCCATTAACACACACACACACACACACGCACGCACGCACGCACGCACGCACGCACGCGCGCACACACAACTAGTTTACTCCAGGGACATTCCTGGTTGCAGCTCAAGAATCTTGGCATTTGAAGTGTTGGGTGATTGCTCAAGGAAGGTACGGTGGGGGCTTCACGATAACATGAGCCTCATTAGGCTCCCTGCCGAAGCATGGAGAGGGGCCTTTTCCAAGAGTGGAGCCACCCATAGCTTCCACCAGGGATGGTCAACTGCAGGCTAAGGAACAGTTGGCTCTGTGTTGGACACCACCGTTTCTTCCGGGCCTCGGCCTAATCCCCTGCTTCTTGCTACTTACCTGTCTGTTCTCGCTGTTCTTTCTCCTCCTTCATGAGCCCAGGTCAGGGGCAAGGCAAACAGCCACGCCCACTATGACGAGATGAGAGCTGGGGCCCAGGCCTTGGCTGGACACTTGCCTGGAGCATGAGCACCTCACTGCCACACCCTTCGGCCTGGCCTGGGGTAGAAGCTGGTGACTAATTATCAGCTGTGTACATGAGAGCTGTGTGTGAAGGAGAGACACAGAACATAAGTCCAAACCAGCTATTTTTGTGTGTTGAGGGGGTGGTGGTAAAACATACATAATATGAAACTTACCATTTTAGCCACTTTACAATGAACAATTCGGTAGCCTTGAGTACATTCACAAGGTCATGCCACCCTAACCTCTGTCCAGTTCTGGAACATTTTCATCACCCACAAAGATCCCATGCCCATGAAGCAGTCAGTCCTTCTCCGTCCCCTCCCCCCGCCAGCTCCCAGAAATCACTGATCTACTCTCTGTCTCTGGATTTTCCTCTTCTGGATATCTCCTACAAATGGAATCATACAGTGTGTAGTCTTTGCCAGCCAGCATGGTTTGAGCGCCTATTATATGCTAGTCACCGTAAAAGGCATTAGGATTCAGCCTCACGTACTCACCAGTTAGCCGCGGCTGCTGTTAGGGGGAAAACTTGGGGCTCACTCGGAGCACGTGCAGGTGACTTACTTTCACCTTCCTCTTTCATCCTCACAATGATGCCCTGAAGTTGGTAACTGGAATGTCCCCGTTTCAAAGATGAGTAGTACAAGACTCAGAGGAATTGCATAACTTGGCTGAGGTTGCACTAGCAGTTAAGATTCCAGCTTAAGTCCTTCCATTATTTATCATGTGTTCAGCCCTGCTCAGAGCCAGTCTGCTTACTTAGGGGCAACATCCTGTCCTCGTGGTATGTGCTGCCTGCCCCATCTTGCCTATCCTTAAACCTCTACTGTGACAGACCCCATAGGCAGGGGAATAATCTTGTGAGGCCCTTGTGAAAATATCCGTGTGTTGCTAGGGATAGGAGCCTGGCGTCAGTGTCCCCAGTGTTCGCATGCCCTTGGGCACACCCAGAGTTTTCTGTAGTTCCTAGAGAGCTGGATATAACCCCACCCCCTTCTCTCCCACTCATGAGAGCATATGGTAATGTTAGTGAGAGTTATTTATAGAGAAACCCTTGAATCTGCTCAAATTTATTTTTTAAATCACACACAGCTTTGGTATTTGATTATTGGAAATAAATAATAAGTGATTGTCAGGTACCAATGTGTCCTGGCATGAAAGATGAGAACCTCTGGTCCAAACACATCTAAAGGCTCCAGAGAGGTGCAACTCGGCTCAGTTGGCTCTAGTTTGTGGGAAAATTCCCAGACCCTGAAGTTCCTCCTGAAGACTCAAGATCTGATTATGTCAAACAGAAGTCTAGGGGTGGCCTTTGTGAGGCAGCCTTGAAGACTATGTACCTCATGTCGGAACTTTTGAACAGTGACTCTGGCTGCATCTGACAGGGACTCTTATGTCCCAACTGCACGCGTAAGAGATCACAAGGGTTTGACCCATGTTCTGCAGTAAAACTCAAGGAAAAGGAAAATGGGAGTTGCCCCACTGTTTTAAAGACTCCAGGATATATGTTTAAAAGATTCATAAATGGGAGCGGCACTCAGGAAAGTTCTATGGAACTGAAAGAGACAAATATTGATACTCAACAGTCAGCTTCTATAATAATAATAATGAGACTGCCTGAATTCAAATAAGCAGAACAGATGTTCCTCATGTGTTATGAGTTGAAAATCATTCCTTCATGTGGGATCAGTTAAAAATCAAGCATGGGACTTAGTGGATGTTTAATACAAAAATAGTCAATAAAAAGACTTTGGAGGAAAATCCAGTGAAGGCCTGCTGCAGGCATCACTTCAAATAATCAACCAGTCGGCCTTTGCCTGTTAGAGACCAAGTGATGTAACGGTATGAGGGCCAGGGTTACTGAAAATGGAGGTGGTGATAGAGAGAAATGTTCGGAGTTGCCATCAAATCTAACCAGAGCGCAACATGTAGTGTTTTTCTCAGTATCAGCGGAACTTGGAGCTGAGGTGAGCCTCAGAAAAAAGAAAAAATAAATAAATCTTTTGATTTTTAATAGACCTTAGGAAAACTCTCAAAAGGCTCTTAGATATATATATGGAACTGTCTCACAGAATAGCCCATTTCAAGGTGAACCAGCCCCAGCACTGAAGTGGGTATAAATGAGAGGACTTTAGCCATAGTCTCTGCCTTCAGGACGCCATCCACACCAGAGAAGGATTGGACATCAGAGCTGGAAGGCACTTTAGGAACTGCAAATCTAACATTTGCTGTTCACTGATGAGGAACCAGGCACAGGAGTCTCTTAGACGAGCCCAAAGTCACACAGGGAATTCATCCCCAGGCAGAACTGAGAACCCTACCTTTCATTACTTCACTCAGAGAGCCCACTAAATGAAAGAGGCGCAAATCCGAGAAAACATTATTGCTCTTTCACAATACAGGCAGAAAATTAGGTTTCGATGAGAAACTCCGGACTGGTGTGCCCTGTCATTCCACAGCACCAGCTAATAGCCCTCTTTGTTTTAAAGAATTGGAGTAAAACAGTCACCTGATCCAAAAGGAAAAAACACACACACACACACACACACACAAAACAAAAACAAAAACAGGCAGCCACAAGAAATTCTTGATAAAGCCAGGCAGGGGTCTAGGGCTTTGGGAGGCTGCCTTACAAGACCAGGCGGGAGAGATTAAAGGAAAATAGTTGGGGAAGGTGAAGGCATGAAAGGGATGTCATATGATCAAAGTCTGTAGAGAAACTCCTGAGAGTCATGGATCCAGGGAACTTAGACACAGTCACCAAATTTTGGAGTATAAGAGAGAGGCGTGATTTTTGCAGAGCACATTAGGGAAAAAAAGGGCAGCCCCACTGTATACAGAGGGTATGAGATGCCCAATGAACTTGAAAGAAATATGCAAACCATCTTAGTCTAAAAGATTTTGTAAAGCTACAAAGAATTTCTCAAAGAACTTCCAATAAATCGATTCCTGCTTTAATAATAATAACAATATCAATAATAGCTACCATTTATGGAGCATTTACTATGTGCAAGGCACCACGCTCAGCTCTTTATATAGCTTTATTTCATCCTTTTATCTTTATTTTGTCCTTTCTTATTTCATCCTATACTTGTGATGTAGGCACTACCTCCATTTTTCAGATAAGGAAACTGAGGCTGAGAGAGGTTAAGTCATTTGCCCTAGGTCAGACAGCTAGTCAGTGGTAGAAGCCACCCTCAAATCCTGGTTTCCCTTAATTTCAGAGCATGGAAACACTCCCCCATCCTGCCTCTGTAATTGTGATGGCTTAGTTACAGAAGTGGTCTTTGAGAATGTTCATTCCAGTTGGTGGAAAAGATGAACTAGAAAGAGAGGCCCTGGGCCTCTTAACCAGTTAAGAGCCTGAACCAATGGAAAGGAATGAAAAGTTTCACCTGTACCCTTCTAAGATGCACCGTAGGTGTGATCCCACAGGTGAAACTTACTAAATGCAGAATATAAATGTCTTCATATAGTGATTAAGAAAATGCCATGAAGGCCATGTTAAACAGTTCGATTAAAATATTTCAGATTGTATATGAAGTCAGCACATTGTGCCCCATGATTGCACTAATGTACACAACTATGATTTGCTAAAAATTAAAATTAAAAAAAAAAGGAATGAAAAGAAAGGATTCTGTGATACAGAACTGGAAGGAGGAACTGACAGACTCTGAAGACGTATGGCATCTTTGGGGGCTGAGCTCTGCTTTTGTTCATTTAGGACATCGTGGAGGTCTTCCATGACAGTTCATGTAGATCTTTCTCCTCCTTTTGGTGACTGCTTAGGCGTCCATTCTCAGTGAGCACCCTGAACACACATACACCTTTGCATACTGGTATATATGTAGGATCAACTCTAGGTAGTGAAATTTCTGATAAATTAAACTCTGATAGACTTTGAGGGGAAGATTTTCAGAGTTGAGATGATTATTTTAAATCAAGAATGGGGGAGAACCCTTCTTTGGTAGTGTGAAAGAATGATGTAACAGGAATATATGAGTTGGTTGCCATTCAAAAGTATAATCAAAATGCACAGGGTCTTCTATACCTTTGATACCCAACAAACAGTGGTGGTGTCAAAGCTAATGACAGGAAGAAAGGGAACAGAAGGCGTGGTAACTCTTTGGGAGCCATGTTCAAATGTTAGAGATCTGGTAACTCATCTCCCTTCATTACTTAATTTTGAGGGAAGAGGAAGCTAGAGTATTGGGCAGCTGGATGGCCGTGGCTGTCATTTAATAGATGGCCTTCTGAGAGGCTCCCAGGAGTAAGATTGGCAAACAGAATGCAGGGCAATTTTCAGATATAATAACTACTTGACTTTATTTGTAATTGAGAAGGTTGGCTATTGTTCTGAGACAAGGAATCTAAACAACTTCTTAAAAATAGCTCCCCAAGGGAAGGGAAGGTAAATTCAAGAATTATTAAGTATAATAGCCCATCCCCCGAGTGATAACTTGGACACTGCTAGTAGAGTCAATCCTGTTTGACATATCTCCATCTCTCACTGCCTCTAACCAAAAATCTCTCTGCTCCTGGTGTCCAGATCCTGGGTGCCATGAACCAAGTAAGAAAGAGGGGGTGGACAGAGAGAGGAGAGCTGAGGCTAGCTGCCTCTGCCAGATAGACAGATTGTGACACAATCAAATGCAAGAAACTTTTAGGGAAACACCTATGTGTAGAGATACTAAACCCACTTTGTACATTTCCACAAAATGGACTAGTCCAGAATACTACCATCTTATTCATTTACTCAACAAATATTTATCGTGCATCTACTATGTACCAGACACTTTAATAGGCATTGGGGGTACAGCGTTGAACACAACAGAAGTGTCCCCTTCCCTCATGGAGCGGACTGTCTCATAGAAGAGAGGAGTAATAAGCAAGCAAACACACAAAGAAACATACAATTGCAAATGGTAATGAGTGCTCTGAGCAGTTCTGCAAAAAACTGAAAAAAAAAAAAAAAAACCTAGGTTCGCCTGGGCTGAGGGATCAGAATGGCCCTTCCAAAGCCACTTGGCATTTAGAGTAAGTCCTCTGTGAAGAGAAGGTGGCCAGTCACTTAAAGAGCCAGGTGAAGAGCCTTTAAGGCTGAAGGGAACATGAGTGTGAAAGCTCTTT
Organism: Perodicticus potto; assembly: GCA_963574655.1. Taxonomy (NCBI): domain Eukaryota; kingdom Metazoa; phylum Chordata; class Mammalia; order Primates; family Lorisidae; genus Perodicticus; species Perodicticus potto. Next base: position 14,485 of record CAUYRH010131115.1, on the reverse strand, counting down.
TTGGATTCAGGCTCTCAGAGTTGCCGGCCAGGCAGGAAGCTCACTGAAAGTTGCTGCCCTTTGCTCTCTACTGAGCAAACCAAAATGCTCTAGGCTTTGTGATTGCTCAGGGCCAGAGGCCCAGGGGGGACCCTAGAGACCAGCCTAGAAGTCACCCTTGGGGATCCATGGTGATAGCCTGGTGGATAAGGTGAGCTTCCTAAGCTTTTCTAAACCCCAGTGATTTCCCTGCCTGCACATGGCTTTCTGTCTGCAGGAAGCTTGCTTGCTGCAAAGCTGTGTGGCGCCTCACTTAGGGTTAACGACTGAGGCAGCGCTGGCCTTCAGGAAAAGTGCAAGCGGCAGCGGAGAGTGAGAGCGAGAACAGCAGCCAAGGAAGCGGCCCCTGCCAACAACTTCCGTTCTTTCCCTTTCCTTCGGCATGGCTGCCCAAGGAGCCCCCAGTGACTGTTTATGGTGATCTGTTTGTTTCGCAATTGACAAAGAAGGAGGGAGCCCTTTCTGACATATTTGCCCAGAGGCCCCAGATTTCTCAGTATGAAACTGCCAAATATGCAACTTCGGGTGGATATTTGGCTGAATCACTTTGAAGGGCTTGTCAGTGCCTAAAATGGAAATTGTTAGAAAGCAGAGGAGGGTGGTTGCCAGCAACCATGAAATGGTAATGACCAAATCATTTATTTTTGCAATGAAATGTCATCCCCTAACACTACAAAGGCAGGTTTTTTCCTAGCTTAGAAGTGCTGACTACCTAGAAAAATCTTCAAAAGTGATTCTATGTACCATGCATATGTGCACACATACCCCATCTCTCTTGCACCCTCTGTCTTTCCTCCTAAACCAAGCTTCCTCCAAGGATCCAGAAGCCCAGCTGCAACCTGGGATGAATTAAGAGGTTGGCTGATTGTGAAAGGTAATCAGGCTTCAGCCATCCTATAAAATGAAGGGGGGTTCATTTGGTTATTTGTAAGAAGGTACGGGGCTGGCTTTCCACTCGAGAAAGTCCCAGGCAGTAATAGACTATATCCCAAAACACCATGTGGGTCTTTTAACAGTCTGCTCAAGTCTAGCCATAGTCACACCCACAAGATATGACACTTACTAAGGTTTTACTGTGTGTATCGGCTTAGTTAGCAGGCAAGCTCTTACATTCTATACCTTTTCTTTTTAAACTTTGGTGCTTTTTTCTGGCTTTATGAAAAAGAAACTGGAAAATACATTGCGGGTTGACACGGGGACATAAGAGGATCTTTCTTTGAAAAGAGCCATTAAGATACTTTTCCCTCAGGCCAATTCCTGGGCAGCTTTAACCACATACAAAGCCCCAGGTCCTTCTTTTAACTTTTCCATATTTACTCCTGTGTAAGGATCAGTGAAAATTTATACTATCGTAAAATTGATTTTAAATTTCTACTTTACAAGCCTTTGGCTTGAAAATATTTCAGTAACATCTGCACATTCGATACTGAAAAGTAAGATGGCTCCATTCAGCTCTCATTATAGTAGGCTTTGGAGGTATCTTTGGATCCTACTCATCAGTCCAGTTTTTGACCAGCTTCTTTTTCAACAGAAGTCATTTTCCCCGAAGTTGTTTGTGGCTGTTAGTGTGGGGTCCACACAGGGGTCCACACGAACAGCCACAGACCTACTATTAGGTGTGGTGTTAAGGTAGGTTATAGGAGCATTATTACCATTTAGCCATGGACCTGATCATCTGAATGTGGCAGATGCTTGGTACACTTGAAGCTCAGGTTTTATGGAATCCCTCTCATGCAAGGGGTTGGGCCTGCCCACCGGAAAAAGTGGCTCTGGCGTGGGCGTATCCCTCTTTCAGATTCCCTTGTAGGGATGGCTCAAAGGGCAATTATAAATTAGAGCAACTCTGTTATTTCCATCTCTTTCCCAGTCTTTTCAGAGCCCTGTCAGCCTTCAGTCCACACATATATCTAGTACTACTTTCCCTCCCTCAGTTTCCTCATCTGTAACACGAAGGACTTAGACTAGACAAGCTACAAGTTCTCCCTAAACTCCGACATTTGCTAAATCAAATGGATTTATCGGCAGAGGGGAATGTGGCTATTTTCCAATACTTTCTTAGTTTGGGGAAACCCATTTTATATAAAGTTCTTTGCTTATGTTTCCCTTTTAAGAGGCAAGCATGATCCATTTCCAGTGTCATAAAGTCAACACTTTGCAGCTCTCCATAAAGAAGCTTTGATTGGTACCAACCTCAGTCCTTCCATGAAGTGAGCCCCACTCAGGTAGTTCAGAGCCAGGATTCCTGAACCAGCAGTCTTCTATGTGCCTCAATTTCCTAATTTGCAAAATATGAATAATAATCATAGCAGTGCAGAGTCTGTGAGGTTTAGATGAGATCAAATGAGCGTGTCAAGGGCTTCAGTGTCTAGCACACACATAGTAAGTGCTCAGCAAATGTTAACCATTTTCTTTTCCTTTTTTTCTTTTTTTATTGTTGTTATTGTTAACCATTTTCATCATTGTCCTCCTATGTCCAACTATGGATCCGGGAGTTGAAAGGATTGCACCGCACAGAACCATCCTCTTTCTTATGAATAAGACTCTCTGGGGTCTAGGACAACTTTTGTCAGAACAACTTTTGTCTGCTCTGGAATAAATGACTTTCTTCTTTCTGCCCATGGAGGGCCTAGCCCAGTCTTAGTCTCTCTCAGTTCACAAGTCAATGATAATGACCCAAAGTATAGAAAACTCCCTGATGAGAGGGAAAGTGAGGTCATATATATGTAGCAATAAGCAATCGTCAGGGATTGCAGAGGATTTCACAGAACTCAGATTTGAATGCTCTTGGAGTTGACAAAGGATCTTTAGAAAAGAATGTTCCCTGGGGGTTCTCCATGTCTACAGAGGCCCAAACAAGAGAAAACAGATTGTGGTTAGACACAGGGGAAGACATTTTTCCCACAGATGGATAAAATGCTGGGCCACATTCCCAGAACAGGTTATGTAGTGTCTTTCCCTGATGAATTGGCAAGAGGGTGCCTGGCCATCCATCCTAGGTTGTTTCATAGACCATAAGAGCAGAAAGTTTCCTTACAGGTCATTTTATCCAAGCCTCTGTTTTAAGGATAAGACTGTTAAGACCCTGAGAGAGGGAACAATTGTCCTATAGTCAAATAGCAAATTATCAGTAGAACTGAGATTGAAATTCTAGCCCAGCAGATCATGCCATCGCACCAAGTGGTCTCTTAAGGCACCCAAACTGTTGTCCCTTCTAATTCTGGAATGTTCCATAGTTCCAACAGACTAAAAAGCAATTAAGGCCCACCCAGAAGGACTCAAGGTATTGAGCAGTGCCCACACTGCAATTCCTCTAGTTTATCCATATGATTTTGGAGCTCTGGCTGTCAAAAGTGTTTCAGCCAAGCTTCCTTACTCAACTAACCGGTCTTCTTAACTTACCATTTGAAAGCAGCTGTGGTTAAAGCAGAGCTTGCTGACTCAGCCCATGTAGTAAGGATGACTAAACACAAGAATTTCCTGTAAGGGAGGGGGCGGGGGATGGAAAATATCTTTCAAATGCATTTGTTTCAGGGAACCTTCTGATCAGTCAGGCGCTAGCCCACTGTGGGCCCATGAGGAAAAGCAGCAGGCTGTCCCTGCTCAGCACCAAAGCAGGATTTGCAGATGTTTCCTTTCTTTTTTCTAAACAACGTTGTGGCTGCCTCGGCACCATTTTGGTCTGGCCAGCATTTGCACGGAGCTTCAGCTGCCAACTGGTACAGCGCAAAGCCAAGGGGAACAGATGTCTCCCCTGAATGGAGGGACCTTTCCCATTCCTCTGCTCAGAGACTCCCCCAGGGATGAACTGGGGCTGATCTGCTTTATCTCAAGACAGTTTCAATTCTGAGCCCACCTTGAACTCCAAAGGGAGGATCATTTATGCTGACCAATCAGAAAACAATGTGGGCTGGCTTCCATCTCCAGGGTGTACTCTGAGGAGTTTGCAATCTGGAGTAAAGTTATCATTTTCGGGTCACTCAGGTGAATGAGCCAATATACACAGACATTGGACAACTTTAGGAAACAAACATTGCTCACCAGGTTACGGTAGTAATGCAGTGAAACCAAAATTTGGATGAATATTTCAAAACTTTTGGCTGGAAAGGAGTCTGCCTTGCTCAATTATAAGTTGGAGATACCTGGTGCATTTGGGGGAGACATGTTTTCTTTAGAACTTGCAAATTAGAAAAGAGGGCTACGGAAAGGGGGAGAATGAACGTCCGCAGCCGTCTTCTGAAAGCCATATGCAACTCGAACAGTTCAGAAATTGGGAGATTCAAGTCCAAGGAACCTGTCTCACTCTCTTCCCATCCCCTCACCATCCTCACTCTCATGTTCACAAAGAGAAAACGGGACTAGCCATCTTCGAAGTTTCAAAGAGGGCCAACAGTCTATTTTTCATAATTGACTAACAATTTCTTACTCCAACTGGGAGAATGTTCTGGGACAGGCAATGTGGAGAAATGGAAGATATACTGGTCCTGGTGGGGAAAGGGGTCGAGGGAGGGAGGAGAGAGAAATGTCCTGCTTCCTTGCTACCTAGCAGTGTGAGCTTGAAAATGTAATTTTACTTTTCAAAGCTTGTTTTTGATTCTGATTCAGTAAACATTCGTTTAAGCTATATACACATAACAGTGCCTGGTAATAATATAGCCTCCATAAATGTTTTCTGAATAAATGAGAGTGAGAGAGAGCAAAAGAATGAAAGAATGAATGAATACATGGCAGAACAATAAGGATTTGTTGAGTTCATGGAGTTGGTTTGAAGCTTGAATGAAATAATGGTTATGAGGTCTTGTGTTTTCTAATACTTTACAGTCAATATGGTATCTGTGTACTCACTATCTTATTTGAACCTTACAGGGCACCTGTGAGATAAACAGGGTAAGACTTATAATCTGTCTGATGGAGTTAAGAATAGAGGTGAGGAGGCAATAATGATGGAAGTAGGGCTTTTGATCCGGTGCTCCTCCAAACATATCACACAACCTCTTACTTTCAAATGTAAAGGTTTTTAAAGGAGAGAGTGCTACAGGACCATTGCATCAGATCTGTGGCTTGCAACTAAGTACCTTTCACGTGAAGGCTTAAACACTGGAGGTGGGTTCAGCATAACCCACCCATAGCCCTAATCAGGCTAGGACTACCAATGCTGTTAAAGATTTACACTAAGACTTTGTCTACTCAAAACACAAGAGGCAGGGGGAAATGGTCTTGGAAAGACTTGGGTTAGGATTATCTAATATTTTTGTAAAAGAATAGGACGAGTTGGCAAGGAACTAACAGTTGCTATTTGGAATAATATGGGCCAGTGTAAGAAGGTTGACTGTAGATTCAGGTGAGTGAGCCAATATACACTTAGTTTGTCTTCATCAGTTGCCTAAGCTCTCTTGAAGCCAGCAGCTGCTTAGCAAGAGTGGATTGTGGTCTGAACCTTCTCCAGGTTTACATAGGTTTTAGAATCCTTGACTCATGGTGCTGAATGGGGTCGTTTAGGTCATATGGTCCAGTCTCCATCCAATAAAGCCACTCCTGCCTGGTGAGTGGCTGCCTACCCTCCAGTGACAAAAAAATCTTGCCACTGCTCTATGTGTAGTTTCTATCTCTTATTCTGGCCAGTTCTGATGACATTTCATCTGTTCCATTGTGATTTCTGAATGCATGGGACGACAGTAGGGAAGTAACAGAGATGTTAATTGCAAATGTGCCTCATCCAGGCAATTAGACATTGAAAACAAAATGTTCCATAAAGCAAATTTCAAGTTTTTGTTTTTCTCTGCTCTAGCTTGGCTTGTTATTTAAAGAAATCATTGTTCCCTAACTTATCACTTTTTAAAACATACAATTAGGTTTTCTTAAAGAATAAGTTTTTAACATGGGGATTGTTGCTCTTGGATTAATACAGGAAGCTGGATGACTCTTTTGGAAATTATGTGCAAAATTGTGTGTTTGCATGTGTACATTTTTCTGAGGAGAGAGTCTACAGCTTTCCTCAGAGTCATAAAAGAGTTCACACCCAGAAAGGTTTAAAATCTTTGGCTTTTAAAAAGGCGGAACTCTAATTGTGTTTGTGAATCTTATAATATGCGACTTCAACTGCATTTCTTAAGAAAGTGGCTTTGTCTCTGTCAGTTGCCATGGTCTGCTTCTCCTCCTTCTGCCTCTGAAGGATGGGTACCCACGAGACAAGCTTTGACCTTCTTCCTGTCCTATTTGCAGGGTCATAGCTGTGCCTATAGGAGTTGAGTAGCAGTTGTTGTAGACTGGAATAAGGTATTCTATGATAAAATTTCCAAGTTCTTGTCCTCAGTTCTCAACCCCAAGTGCAGCCTATAAGGAGACATCCTTGTTACTGCATGGCTTGAGATTTGTAATTGTATAGCTCTGTGATCTCAGGCAAGTCACTTAAACTCTGAGCCTCAGTTTCCTCATCTGACAGATGGGGATAATAACAGGTTTGTTGTGAGTATTAAAAGTAGATGAGAGATATAATGTGCTGGACACACAGTAAGTGCTCAATAAATAGCAGTGCCAATGATATCTGTGCTGGGTAACCAAGTCTTTAAGAAGATCCAAAACTCTTTTCTGAGGACATGAATAGCTCTGTCTGGGGGCCTACCTTGCTGCCCAGGGCCATGCTTAGTGGTCCATCTGTGGGCATGGCAATAAAACCAATTGGACCTTTGTCACATTACCAAAAACTCAGAGTTTGGCCTGCTCAAAAGTTGTCCTCTACTAAAAGCTGTTGAGGACTCCTAAAACCATGTTTGGCTATTGAATCTAGAAATTCTATGTGGGGATTTAGACTGTGTTACAGAAGGCCAAAACAATTGGTACAGTCAATCAGCTCTAAACTTCCAGTCAGCACTTTGGCCCAGCAGCAATAACAGTATCCAAAAGGTTTTCCCACCCCTGTTCCTATTTGATCATCAAAATAGCCATATGAGGTTAACAGAAGAAGTATTGTAGAAGCCACTAATTGTAGCAATGATATAAGCAACTCCAAAGGTTTTAAGGACTTTGTGAAAATACAGCGGTTTACAAACAAGTAAAATTAGTGTGTTAGCAAGAAAAGTTTGTCAAATGTTAGTTGTTGAATATTGGGTTTATTGAGTACAACTGAATATAGCACAGGGTTAGGCACTTAGTAAGGCTTATATAGTCAGTTTGAGGTTTTAAGAATTATATGACAACACATCAAAAAGATTATATATCATGGTCAAGTGGGATCCCTGGGATGTAAGGTTGGTTTAACATTTGCACATAAATCAATATCATACACCACATTCATTAACAAAATGAAAAATAAAAGAACACCTTATCATCTTAATAGATGCAGAAAAAATATTTGACAAAGTTCAACATCCTTTCTTCATAAAAACTCAAAAAATTAAGTATGGAAGGAATTTATCTCAACACAACAAAGGCCACTTATAAAAAGTCCATAGCTAACATCCCAATCAATGGGAGGAAACTGAAAGCTTTTTCCTCTAAGATCCGGTACAAAGCAAGGATCCCCCTCTCACCAATTTTATTCAACACAGTACTGCAAGTATTTGCAAGGGCATTCATATAAGAAAAAAACCCCAAATAAATAAAAGGCATGCAAATCAGAAAGAAAGAAGGAAAATTATCCCTTTGCAGATGACATGATCCCAGATGTAGAGAACACTACAGAATATACAAACACACCCCCAAAAAGCTGTTAGAACTAATAAATAGGGCAGTGCCTGTGGCTCAGTGAGTAGGGCGCTGGCCCCATATACTGAGGGTGCTGGGTTCAAACCCGGGCCCCAGCCAAACTGCAACAAAAAATAGCCAGGCGTTGTGACCAGCACCTGTGGTCCCAGCTACTCGAGAGGCTGAGGCAAGAGAATCGCCTAAACCCAAGAGCTGGAGATTTCTGTGACTTGTGACACCACAGCACTCTACTGAGGGTGACAAAATGAGACTCTATCTCTAAAAAAAAATAATAATAACTAATAAATAAATTGAATGAAGTTTCAGGATACAAAATCAGTTATATTTCTTAACATTAACAATCCACTAACCAAAAAAAATCACAAAAACAACCCCATAAATTTTGTTTGTTTGTTTTGAGACAGAATCTCACTTTGTCACCCTTGATAAAGTGCCATGGCATCATAGCTCACAGCAACATCAAACTCTTGGGCTCAAGTGATTCTCTTGCCTCAGCCTCTCAAGTAGCTGGGACTACAGGCACCCATCACAACACCAGGCTATTTTTAAAGATGAGGTCTCACTCTGGCTCAGGCTGGTCTTAAACCTGTGAGCTCAAACAATATACCTGCCTCAGCCACCCAGAGTGCTAGGATCACTGGTGTGAGCCACCATGCCTGGGCAGAAAACAACCCCATTTATAATATCATCCCCAAAATAAAATATTTAGTTTCTTCAAGTGGAGAAAAACTATTAAAATATAAAATAAAAAAACATAAAAATAAAATATTTAGGAATAAATTTAGCCATGAAAGTGAATGATCCATACACTGAAAACTAAAAAACATTGATGAGAAAAATTGAAGAAGACACAAATAAAAAGAAAGATGTCCCATGTTCATGGAGTGGAAGAATTAATATTGTTCAAATTTCCATATTACTTAAAGTGATATTCAGATTCAATGTAATCCTCACCAAAATTCCAATGACTATTTTTATATAAATAGAAAAAATAATTCTAAACTTCATATGGAACCACAAAAGATCCCCAAATAGCCAAAGCAATCTTGAGAAAGATAAAATAAAGTGGGAAACATCACACTTCATGATTTCAAATTATATTACAAAGCTATAGTAATCAAAACAGTATGGTACTGACATAAACATATGGACCACATAAACTAATGAAACAAAATAGCGCACCTAGAAATAAACCCAAGTATATATAGCCAACTAATTTTCAACAAGCATGCCAAGAAGATACAATGGGGAAAGGATAGGCTCTTCAATAAATAGTGTTGGGAAAACTGAATATCCACATGTAGAATAATGAAATTAGACTCTCATATCATACACAAAAATCAACTCAAAGTTCATTAAATATCTTAAACATAATGACTGAAACCAAAAAACTCTTAGAGGAAAACATACCAGGAAAGCTCCTTGACATTAACCTTGGCAATGATTTTTTGGATATCACACCATAAGTTCAGTCAATAAAAGCAAAAATAAACAAGTGGGACTGTATCAAACTAAAAATCTCCTTTATCATAGAGGGGACAATCAGTAAAATTAAGGCAGCCCACAGGTTGGTAAAGAATATTTGTGAATCTTATATCTAATAAGGGATTAATATCCAAAATATGTATGAAGCTTACACAACTCAGTAGCAAAATAAGTCAATAAATAACCTAATTTTAAAAAGGGCAAAGGACCCTAATAGACATTTTCTCTAAAGACGACATACAAATGGCCAGCAAGTATATGAAAATGTACTCAACATCACTAATCAATAGGGAAATGCAAATCAAAACCACAGCGAGATATTATCTATACCTGTTAGGATAGCTATTGTCAAAAAGTTAAAAGATAGCAAATGTTGGCAAGGATGTGGAAAAAAGGGGAACACTTGTACACTTCTCAAAAAATTAAAAATAGAGTTAGCATATGACTCAGCAATTTCTCTTCTAGGTATATACCCAAAGGAAATGAAATCAGCACCTTGTAGAGATATCTGCCCTCACTTGTTGTTGCAGCATTGTTCACAACAGACAAGATACAGAAAAAACTTAACTGTCCATCAGTAGAGGAATGGATAAAGAAGTTGTGGTACACATATGTGTGTGTGTGTGTGCGCGCGCGCGCACGCACGCACGTGTAATAGTATTCAACCTTAGAAGGTGATCTTGCCATTTCCAACAACACAGATGAACCAATGGGACATGATATTAATGATATTATACTAAGTGAAAGAATCCAGGCGCAGAAATAAAAATACTGCATAAGCTCACTTAATATGTACAGTCTTCCCCTTCAAAAAAGTCAAATACAGGAATGAGGAGATGTAGGTCAACGGATACAAAGCTGAATCACCCTAGACAGCTGATAACATATAGCATGAGGACTGTATTAGCTCATCTACTGTCTTCCTTTTAGAATTGAGTACATGGGATTCTTGCTTCTCCATTCTTGTGATACTTTACTAAGAAAAACGTGTTCCACCTCCATCCAGGTTAATATAAAAGATGTAAAGTCTCCATCTTTTTTACTGGATGAGTAGGGGAATGAGGAGGAGGGTCACAGTGTATGGCACACCTCTTCGGGGCAGGACACAAATTCAAGAGGGACTTTACCTAACAAACACAATCACTGTAACCTAATTCTTTGTACCCTCAATGAATCTCAAATAATGAAATAATAATAATATTGTCTTACACACTAGTAATTTGCTAAGAGAGTAGATTTTAGTTGCTGTTACCACAAAAAAGATACCCTATGTGAGGTGATGGATATAATCATGTGCTTGACTGTAGTAATTATTTTACTATGTGTGTGTATATCAAAACATCATATTGTACACCTTAAATATATATACAATAAAAAACGAATTTTAAAAAAGAATATGTGAAAGTAAAAATCATAAGAAAGTATGATTAGGCACTGGTTGGTCTTTTATAGCTAAGGGTTGTGAGATTTTAGAAAAGAGAAGATACAGGCTGGTCGCAGGACCCAGGGGAGGCCCACTAAAGGAGATGGCTTGCAGGGAGGCAGAGGGAAGCGGGGAGGCCTGGCAAGCAGGGACTGGAGTGAGCTTGCTGGGTGAACAGAGAGACTGACACAGTGGTCAACCAGTAGAGTTGCTTTGAAAAATAGTGGGAATTCTGGTTAAAGAGGTTACAGGAGGCCTTCATTGCTCAAACAAGAGAAGAGGTCTGGACTTGGTCTTTTAGGCAGTGAAGAGCATCGAGGTGTGGCAGTAGAGTGGCACGAGGAGGGAATGGAGTAGGAGAATCCAGGTGGGGGGCAGGGATGAGAAGCCAGACGTCAATGTCAGGGTCTGTGCTAGGATGAGGCCATGGAAATGAAGAAAAGGGAAGGATGAAAGACATTGCTGGTCTCTGGAACCTTTGCCTAGACTCTTCTCTCTATAAGAGCAAGTCCGTTTTGGGTCTTTGTATTTCTCTTGCATGAGAGAAGCCCCTTTCATACAGGAGCCCTGCTTGCTTGCAGAAAAGCGAGGTAACTTGCAAAGGGAGAACCCGAGGGGTGACTGTTCACGTTGCAAAATGGTTCTTCACCAAAGGAGTCGCAGTGGGTCCTTTAACATAGAAACTGCTCTAACTTAAGTATGAGTTAGTGCATGATGTGGGGAGGCTTTGGGGTGTGGGGCGGCGAAACACCTCCACAGGCCCCCTCCTCAGCTTCTGCCTAGGGTTCTACTTGATACAACAGGTCTTATGAGGGTTTCCAGGTGAACAGACACCTCTCGCAGCGTGCACAGGGACCTGGTCCCTCGGTGAACCGATTCTGTTGACATTTCAGCTTGAAAGATACAAAAAGAAGGTCTGCCAAGGGGGCTCAGGATTCAGCTCCCAGCTCTAAGCATTTCTCAGATTTGAGCATTTCTCTCAGAAATCTGCATGAGGTGGTGTCGTGTAAAGAACCTTCTGAGGCTCTGAAGCACCATTTCTACCCGCTACGTGTGCCTGAGAGACCCAGGCCTGACCCAATCCTCATACACCCAATTTCAAATGGGATGGTGGGGACCCTGAGGGGTCATGCACTTGACCAACTTCACCCACCGAGGCTGGATTCAGCACAGCTTCAGCTCCTCCAGCTTAGAGGAAGGGCAGAGCACAGGTACTATATATTCAGGCTGGCCGGAGAAAGGATTTTGTTTTTACAAACTTTAAAGAAACATAAAGATGACTTGGTTGCATCTGAATTGCCTTTTCTGGATGAATAGAGCCCTGCGGCCCCAGGCCTTAGAAAGGATTGTGTGGAGACCATGCATTTCCTTCTGTATGTTTCTATATATGTAGATATCTTTCCTTATATACAACGTCAGTACAATTGTATTTGGGAGCCTTGGGCTAAAAACAAGACCCTGACATTTTTGAAACTTAGTTGGATGGGTGCATAGAAGCTAGGGGGTGGAGAAACCTTGTTTAATTGCTGCAAGCAGTTTTTAGCTCACAAGAGATGAAACCTTTAATGTTCCTTTAAGACAGTCTTCCTGTTTTAATGATAGTGTCTCCTGCATAGTGAGAGCTTTCTGTGTGCCCAGCACTGTGCTAAACCCTTTACATCCCGACTCTCATTTAGTCTTTGCAACATCCCTAAAAGTGAGGTGACATTGCTGTCCCCCAGTTTACAGATGAGGAAAGTGATGGAAAGAGAGTTTTAGGGACTTAAGGTAAGGTAGCTAGTAAGTAGAGACCTGAGGTTTTTTTATTTCAGTAGGTTTAGGGGTCCAAGTGTGTTTTGTTACATGGATGATCATGCTGAAGGCAGGGCTTTCAGTGTACCCGTCACCAGACTAACTCCCACCCTCCTTCTTAGTTTTCAGCATCCATTACAGCACCTTACAAGCACACATACCCCTCATTTAAGTGAACCCATAATCTTTTATTTTTTTAATTAATTAATTTATTTTTTTGGAAGGTGAATGAATGTATCAATGAACAACACAGTCCCCTCCGGGGCAAAGTGAATGAATGCATCAATGAATGGACACAGTCCATTCATGGAATTGAGGCCCTGGAAATTCACATGAAACTGACCTAGGCATAGGGAATAAGTGAACCCATAATCTTAATGACCATGCAAAACTTGCCTGAGAGAACTAGTCAAGATTCTTTTCTCTTCAAATTTAAAGCAAATACTGTCTAGTAAAATTAAAATGTAGTTCAAGAAGCAAAAATCGTTTTGTGAGGAGGAAGATCCAAAAGTTGTCTACACACGAGAGGCAGAGTACTATTTCTGCAGACTAGTTTGCTATCGGAGTCATCGTGTCTCCGCCGGGCGAGAACAAGTAAAATGAGGTGATGGTGAGAAGGGTGACAGCCAGTCCCTTGAATTGGACTTGAGGCCTGAGCAAGACAAGACCACGGACCAGAGCCTGATAGGCCTGGGAAACTGGCACCAGTAGAGCTGCTTCTAAGCCCAGGGGGCCAAGTGTGACCTAGAGTTAGACAGAGGGGACACCCAGTTCTTTGCACTAAACCTACACTGTCTTGTTTTTGGTGTCTTTTTATCATGATTTTTTTTAGCTGGTTATTGCTGGCATATAGGAAAGGTTTCATTTCTGCATGATCACTGTGCATCAAACTGTGTGCTGAACTCTCGTTAATTCTGATGTAAAATTAAAATTCACTCCTCTTGGGTTTCCTAGATATGTAACCATATCACCGCAAATATGTGTGTGTGTGTTCGTGTGTGCATGTATCGTCTCCATTTTATAGTTAAAGAAATCGAGGCCCAGAGAGGTTTAGTAACTTCCTCTAGGTCACACAGCTAATAAGTAACAATGCACAGATTTAAAAATAGACCTAACTGGTGATGCCCATAGCTCAGTGGGCCCTCAAATTCAGCCTGGTCCTCAATCCCAGCCCATAGCTCAGTGGGCCCTCAAACTGGCCCAGGCCCGCTAAAGCAACAATGGCAACTGCAACAACAACAACAAATAGCCAGGCGTTGTGGTGGGTGCATGTAGTCCCAGCTACTTGGGAGGATGAGGCAAGAGAATCACTTAAGCCCAAGAGTTTGTGGTTGCTGTGAGCTATGACTCCACGGCACTGTACCCAGGGTGACAGCTTGAGACTCTCCCAAAATAAATAAATAAATAAATAGTTAAATAAATACCTAACTTCAGGTCCTGACTTCTAAATTATTATGCAGTATCCCTATTATACCTGTGTCTCTAAAAATAGGGACACTATACAATATCCCTATTACACATAGTCTCTAAAAAGCTAGCTGGGTTTGGTGGTGGGCATCTGTGGTCCCAGCTACTCGGGAGGCTGAGGCAGAGAATCACTTGAGCCCAAGAGTTTGAGGTTGCTGTGAGCTATGACACCACAGCGCTCTATTGGGGGCAAGAAAGTGAGACTCTGTCTCAAAAAAAAAAAAAAAGAAAAGAAAATATACTTTACTCATTCATTTAAAAAATGATGCAAGCCCGCGACGCCGACGACGCCGTTTACGAGCTGAACGGCAAGGAGCTCTGCGGCGAGCGCGTGATCTTGGAGCACGCCAGGGGTCCGCACCGCCATGGCGATGGCTACAGCTACGGAAGCCGCATGACCAATGGGGCTGAGGCTGTGTCCACTGAGGCTAAGATGATTGCCTTTCCTGATTGGCCTTGGCTTTTCCATACATTGTGTGACCCTTGCCCTATGACCCTTTGGCTGACCTTACCGGAAGCCATGACGACAGCAGCCTTTTGCCATTAGACGCAGGGTGATGGTGAGGATTCCAAGGGTTA